>JBBPBO010000005.1:36712460-36803031 GCA_037974295.1 Cicer cuneatum | reverse complement strand
ATATATGAAATTTTTCAATTAATTAACAGTTCCAAAATAGTTTCAATTTATTTACTTATTTTCTCAACACTATTAATATAACAAGTCTTTTTAATTTTCTTAAAAACAACACATAGTAAAACTTGGAGTAGATCCTTTATTAATCTAAATCTTAAATAAAATAATGGTGATATATTTTTTTCTTTTAATTTTATGAATCAAGACAACTCCGACACAATTTAATTCTTCAAAATAAATCAACAATAATTAAAACATTAAATATTACTTATTTTCCATTAAAAAATCAACTTTAACTCGTTTACAATTATTTTTTCTCCTAAAAGTCTAACAAAAAATTAATTCAACCAACCTTGAATATTCAAGAATTACTATTGCTAATAATATGAATTTTCTACTATTTCAAAATCATGACAAACATCTTAATTTAATTTCACAAGAAATATCAAAACTTTAATCATCTAGATACAACTATCAATAGTTTTAAGTAATTTAAAATTATAATTCACACTTTTAAAATCCACTGCCATCAACATTTTCAAGTGATTTTAACTTTTCATCAAATCAAGTTTTGTGCCCATATAAAAATTGAATGCAAAAATTTTATAAATATTTTTCAAGACAAGATTTTTGATTGACAATAACATCTACAACATTATCTTAAAACCAATAACAATAGCAATGAAAACAATCACAAGTTTTTTTTATTAGTACCATTATAAATCACTAATGAGTCCTTAAAATCTACAACTCTAACATCAAGTTAAACTCTAATGAGTTCAAAATATCATAATCAGTAAATCAATCATTTCAAACAATTATTCCAACATGCTCACGATTCAATATTCACACCAAGCCCCTCTAAACGAATATAACAACAAATATTTTTGATTTTCTTAAAATGACGCATAGTAAAATATGGTGTAAATTTTCAGCTATTTTAAACATTAAATAAATGAATAGTATATAATTATTGTTATTTTATAAATCGACAAAAATTCAACTCAATTTAATTTCTTTAAAATAGTAAAGAGTAATTCAAACAAAAGTTATTTTTATTTTACAAAATAAGTCAACTTTAACTCCTTCAAGATGTCATTTTTTTTTTAAATTATAAGTTTTACCATTCTCTAATATTCAAGGATTATTATTGTTAATAATTGAATTTCTTATTGTTTCAAAACTATTACTAACGTTCTATATTAATTTCATTAGCAAGATAAAAACTTTAATAACCATGTTACCACCCCAAAGACAAGGTCTATCCATCGATGATTAGTATTACCTTGATTAAGTTAATAATTTCAAACATATAGCTAGTCAACCAAAACATAAAAATTTATTTCTAACTATCCACAATAACAAAAGGGCAAATAATCAAAGTTAGAAACACAAGTCCAATCAAAAGGTAATTAACTTAATCACGTCAACAATTCAAATTAACTCAAATTTTAACAAAGAATTTCCTAGTATATTTAATCACTTAGGTAATAACTTAGAATCCACAACGCAATCAGAGTAAGAACATTGTAAATAGTTAGTTAGTAACTAAAAAAATTTGTACAATGATACAAACGCATATAGCACATAACATAATAATATAACGGAAAAAAATAAAACATAATAGACAAAATAATTAATAGGCAAGGTAACACAACTGACACGATAAACATTTGACTAACATCAAACCGACACTCGACCCACTCGGCCTGATTGGACAAACCAGACTCTGATACCACTAATGTGACACCCTAAACCCCAAAACAACATATAAAATAATTTATACTAGATTTTTTTTATTCGCAGCGGATAAAGAAAATATGTTTTCAAGAAAATAAGAATTTTTATAACTAATTTATGATATCACGTTCCTCTAAATACACACGTAAAAATTTAACTTTATTCCTTGGTTAAAACAATGCAATCTCAATGAACTTGACTTTACTATAGTATCGGACCGTGACCCAAAGTTCACATATCATTTTTGGGGAGCGTTGCATGAAGCTTTGGGGACGAAACTGAAATTGAGTTCAGCCTACCATCCGCAAACAGACGGACAGACTGAGAGAACAAATCAGTCCTTGGAGGATCTATTAAGAGCATGTGTGTTGGATGACAGAGGAAACTGGGATGAGGTGTTGCCATTGATTGAATTCACTTACAACAACAGTTTCCACGCAAGTATCGGAATGGCACCCTATGAGGCCTTGTATGAGATGCTTCTTGAAGAACTCGAACCTATCTTCAGGTAATGCTTTGGTAAAGATATCAGCCCATTGTTGATCAGTGTCCACAAACTGGATGCTTAAAGTCCCTTTTTGAACATGGTTCCTAATGAAATGGTGTTTTATTTCAATGTGTTTGGCTCTATAGTGTAAGATAGGGTTCTTGGTTAGGTTTATGGCTGAAGTGTTATCATAGAACAAAGGGATATTGGTTTCAAAGATGTTGTAATCTTCAAGTTGATGTTTCATCCAAATTAACTGTGAGCTGCATCCTGCTGCTGATATATACTCAGCTTCAGCTGTTGACATGGCAATCGTGCGTTGTTTTTTGCTTGACCAAGAGATCAAATTATCATCTAAGAATGTACAGTTGCCACTTGTACTTTTCCTTTCCAACTTGTCTCCAGCATAGTCAGAATCACAAAAACCTCTTAGTTTGTAGGTGGGGGTTTTCTTGTATAACAAGGTAAGGTTGGTGGTTCCTTTAAGGTATCTCAAGATTCTTTTGACAACAGTTAAATGGGATTCCCTAGGGTCAACTTGAAAATGGGCACATACACAAACAGTAAACAAAATGTTAGGTCTAGAAGCAGTTAGGTAAAGAAGGGATCCAATCATACCTCTGTATGTTTTCTGGTCTACCTTTTGGCTGGATTCATCTTTCTCAAGTGAGCAGGTTGGGTGCATGGGGGTGGCCATAGGCTTACAGTCACTCATCTTGAACTTTTTGAGAGGTTATTTAGTTTATTTAGATTGGTGAATGAGTATACCTGATTTACCTTGGTGAATCTGAATTCCCAAGAAGAACTTAAGTTCTCCCATCATGCTCATTTGGAACTCTTTCTGCATTAGGTTAGAAAACTCCTTGCACAAAGTGCCATTAGTGGATCCAAAGATGATATCATCAACATAAACTTGAATAATCAAAATATCATTTTTAATGGATTTCCTAAATAGAGTATTATCAATTTGGCCTCTATCAAATTCATTCTTAAGCAGAAAGTTACTAAGTCTATCATACCATGCCCTTGGTGCTCGTTTTAAACCATATAAAGATTTTTTAAGTTTAAAAACATGGTTTGGAAAATCAGAATTTTCAAATCCAGGGGGCTGTTTGACATAGACTTCCTCACTTATATAGCCATTTAAGAATGCACTTTTAACATCCATTTGATACAGAATTATATCATGATTAGCAACAAATGATAAAAGAATTCTAATTGCTTCTAACCTGGCCCCTGGAGCAAAAGTCTTAGTGTAATCAATACCTTCCTGTTGATTGTATCCTTGAGCTACAAGTTTGGCTTTGTTCCTTACCACTTCACCTTTTTCATTGAGTTTATTCCTGAACACGCACTTGGTTCCAATAATGTTTTTGTTTGATCTGGATACCAGATCCCAAACATCATTCCTTTGAAATTCATTCAGCTCTTCTTGCATTGCAAGTATCCAACCTTCCTCTGCCAAAGCTTTACAACATTTCTTGGTTCAATTGTTGAGAGTAAACCAAACAGACTGGTTTCTCTACTTGATGATCTGGTCTTCAATGGTTCTACTGCACTGCCAATAATGAGAGTTTCTGGATGTGAAGACTTGTACTTCCATCCATTCTTTCCCTTTGCCTTGTCTTCAGAGTCAGCATGTTCTTCTTCCTTGCTTTCATCTTTATCTTTCTCAGGTTCTGCTGCTGGTCCAGCTTCTGGTTCCTGTGCCTCTGGTTCACCTGCAATTTCCTCATCTTGCTTTGACTTTTCAGAGTTAAGCTGTTTATCATCAAACTTAATAGTTTCCTTGTTAAACATTCTATAAGCTTTTGATCTCTCAGAGTAACCAATAAAGGTACACTTTTGAGATCTAGAGTCAAACTTAGCTAGATTATCTTTAGTGTTCAACATAAAACAAGTACAACCAAATTGCTTGAAATAAGAAATGTTAGGTTTCTTACCTTTCCACAATTCATAGGGAGTTTTTTTTAAGATTGACCTGATGTAGACTCTATTCTGAATGTAGCAAGATGTGTTGATAGCTTCTGCCCAAAGGTAGGTGGCAACCTTCATATCATTCAGCATGGTTCTGGCCATCTCATGCAGTGATCTATTCTTCCTTTCTACCACTCTATTCTATTGAGGTGTTCTGGGAGATGAAAAGTTGTGAGAGATGCCATTCTCATCACAGAATTATTCAAAATACTTGTTCCCAAATTCACCTCCATGATCAATTTTGATGGTTATGATCTTAATAACCTGTTCATTCATAACTTGCTTACAAAAAGAAATAAACACTTTGTGAGATTCATCTTTGTTCTTTAAACAAATTTACCCAAGTCCACCTTGAGTAATCATCAACAATCACAAAACCATATTTCTTACCACTGAGAGAAACTGTTTGAACAGGACTAAACAGATCTTAGTGAAGCAGTTTAAGTGGTTGAAAGGTAGGAACACATTTTTTAGTTTTAAAAGAGCTTTTAGTTTGTTTACCTCTTTGACATGCTTCACACAGAATCTCAGTTTTGGAACTTTCCTTGGGAAGCCCTCTTACCAACTGGAGTTTGCTCAACTCAGATATAAGTCTAGGGTTTGCATGCCCTAGCCTCTTGTGCCAAATCAGATTCTGCTCACTTACAGATAATAAGCATTTAACCTGTTGCTTAGCAAGACTAAACAGATCAATTTTATAAACATTATCCTCTCTAATGCCAGTAAATAAAACAGACCCATCAAGTTGACTAACAGCTTTGCAAGTTTTTTGATTAAAGATAACTATCATATTTGCAATCACTTAATTGACTTATGCTCAATAGATTATGTTTGAGTCCTTTAACTAATAGAACATTTTTAATAGAAAGGGAAGAAGATTTGTTACCAACTGTTCTTGTACCAATAATATGACCTTTCTGGTTTCCTCCAAAGGATAATTTGCCTCCACTTTTCATGGTCAGATCTAGAAACATAGATTTGTCTCCTATCATGTGTTTGGAGCATCCATTGTCAAGATACCAAGCTTTGTGTTGCTGATCAGATCTTGCTTTTTCTCTGTCAGAATCAGAGTCAGAGTCAGAGTCAGACTCAAACTCAGACTCAGCTTCTGTTCGCCATCAGAGCCAGTTCTGCTTCTGGCCTGTTTGAGTAGTTTCCTTGATTATGCTTTGGTCGATAAACCATGTTCCTCTGATGATTCTGGAACATGTTTTGGTTCTGGTATCTTTGGTGAATCTGGTGATTCTGATAACCTTGATGATTCTGGTGATTTGGATGAATCTGGTGATTTTGGTGGTTCTGATGAATCTGGTGATTTTGATGATTCTAGTAATTCCTGTTCTGGTTCTGGTTCTGGTTCCAGTACTGATTCTGATTCTGGTTCCAGTGTTGGTTCTGGTTCCAGTGCTGATTCTGATTCTGGTTCTAGTGTTGGTTCTGTTTCCAGTTCTTATGCTTCTGATACTGGTTCCAGTTCCTGTTCTGATTTTGGTTCCAGTTTTGATTCTGATTCCAGTTCTGGTTCTTATTCTTGTTCTGGTTGATTTGACCAGACCTTCTTCTATCAGACTCAGATTGCCTCTGTCTGGTTGTAGCAGGAACATAAACTTTCTTCTGCTTGTGCATTGCCAACATCCATTGTCCAGGCACCATTGTTGGTGTCTTCTTCTGGTTGCTCAGAATATCTTAAACATAGACAATTTGATCTTTTGGTACCCAGAACTGATTGGGTCTAGGTTTGTTAGTTTTAACAGCTATCTGATCTTGTTTAGATTTTACCATTGGACAAAATAATTCAGAGTGACTTTTCTTAGCACAAACAATGCATAAAATATCATAATGAACAATTTTAGTTTCAGCAATAGTTTCTGTAAAACCAAGACATCTCTTTCCAGTGTTACTGTTTCCATAAATCATAGATGCATATTTACTTCTTTCCATTCCATTAGAAATAAAGTTTTGAAAAATTTGCTCATGCATATCATATTCACAAACAGTTTTGGAAGTGGAACAAATATTACTTTTGAGAGTTTGGTTTTCAGATTTGAGTCTTGCAACTTCAGTTTTAAAATCTTTGTTTTCAGTTGCATACTCAAAATTTCGATTCTTTAAAACTTGGACTTCTTTGGTCAGATTTTTCTTATCTTCCCTAAGAGTTTTTAGTTTTAAAGACATCTTATTGTTTGCATTTAAAAAATCTTTTAAAGCCTCAATTAATTCAGATTTAGTGAGATCAGAAAATACCTTAGTGTCTTCATCTTTTGAATCTGTTCTAGAGCCTGAGCTGTATCCAGAACTTGAGTTGGTATGAGCCATCAGAGCAAGAATTGCTTCCTCTGATGTGCTTCCAGGCTTGCCTAAATGACTGCTTTGATCATTCTTCCTTCTGCCTGCTTTCCTTGCTGAAACTGTGCCTTTATAAAGTCCAGAGGCAGACCTGATGTGTGCCATCATTGCTGTTTCTGCCTCTTCTTCATCAGACGATTCTTCTTCTGATTTTGATGCATCTCAGGCAGCCATCAGACCCTTCTTTCTGAATATGGAACTCTTCTTGTGCTGTTTGCCTTTTTCCAGATTTGGACATTCTGACTAGATATGTCCAATTCATTGCATCCATAATAGATGATGCTCTTCTTTTTAGATTTTTCCTTTTCTTTGCTGTTAGGTTTCTTCTTGGAGCCTCTCCTCTTCCTGTTTTCCCAGATCTTAACCATCTATTTGGTTAAGTAAGTCATATCATCACAGTCACTGTCGCTTTCCTCTGATTCTGGTGTTGCCTTTGCAGCTTTCGTCTGTTTTGACTTCAGGGCCAAATTCTTCTTCTTTGGTTCATTTGCTTCCAGTTCTATTTCATGAGACTTGAGTGAGCTGATCAGATCTTCAAGTCTTAAGTTACTCATATCTCTGGCTTGCTGAACTGCAGTAACCATTGGTCTCCACTTGGTTGGTAAGCATCTTAGAATCTTCTTGACATGATCTGCTATTGTGTAGCTTTTCTTCAAGACCTTCAGTTCAGATATCAGAGTCTGGAATCTACAGAACATTCCATCAATGTCTATCATCTTCCATCTTGAACATCTCATACTGTTTGACCAGTATGTTAGCCATTGCTTCTTGAACGTGCTAGCTTCCTTCATAGGTCAGAACCAAACTGTCGAATATGCTTTTTGCTGTTTCTTTATATGTGCATCTGTCAAATTCCTTGAATGTGATGGCACTGATCATGATGGTTCTGGACTTGTGATGCAGTTTGTATAATTTTCTCTGGTCTGGTTTCATATCTTCCATGTCCAGTTCTTTAGTTGGATCTCCTGGAACAGTAGGTGCAGTGTACCCTTTGACTACCAGCTTCCATAATTCAGGATCTTGAGATATGAAGAAACTTCTCATTCTGTCCTTCTAATACTCAAACCTGTCTCCATCAAACAGCGGTGGTCTGTTGATGTTGCTTCCAAAATCATCTTTGGATTTTGCCATGTTGTTGACGCCTTGGACCTTTCCTCAAACACTAGTTAAGTGATCAACCTTGAGACGGAGCTCTGATGCCAATTGAAAGTGCAAACACGAGAAGGGGGTTGAATTGTGTTTGACTAACTCGATTACTTTTTCTGTTTTTGTAGTTTTATAACAAAACCTGATGTAAAATAAAGTTAGCAGCGGATATAAAGTAAATATAAAACACATAATTTTATAATGGTTCACCATTAACTAGGCTACGTCCAGTCCCTTCACTTAAAGGATTTCACTAATTCAAAAATCTTGAATTACAACAATACCACTGACCCTCCAAGTCCATCTTCTCAAACAGTCTAACAATCCTAGACTTTTAAGGAAAAGAACCTTGAATCTAATTGCTAAGTAATTTGCTACTCCTTCTGACTCCTTCAGATTGTAGACTCTACTTCAACAACTTAGATCTAACACAAGGGAAAGAAAACTTAGAGCGCTTGCTTCTGGAAAACGGATACTCACAATTGACCTCACTGAAAAGTCAAGTATTTTGCTTTTGGAAGTGTATGACTCTCAAGTATTTTCGATGCGGAGTCTTCTGCTTTGAGCCTTCTTTTATAGATGAAGATTAGGGTTTCCTCCATGCTTAAGTTCGACCTGTATCTTGCTAGATACTCTTGCAAAAATAACTTGGCCAATCGGGTTTCACTTAAATAAAAAACATATCTTTTTAGCTCCAGATTTGCTTTCAAAAATAACTTTGGCCAATCCTGTTCTTAGTTAATTCTAGACCAAATATTTCTTCCCGCCAATAGCTTCTGAATTCCCACAAGACTTCAATTTATTTTTGTATCAAATCATTTTAATACTTTGATCAAATTTAATCAAGTCTCCACTGATTATCATCATGATTAAATCTGGACCGTTTGATCTTCTCCTCTCGTCCACATCTGGACCATACAAACTGATCTGCTGTGATCCTCTGATCTCGGCCAACATTGGAACACACGTTCTGATCTTCTGATCTCTGCCAATCATTGGACCATCTGATCTGATCTTCTGATCTCGGCCAACATTGGGCCATATGGTCTAATCTTCTGATCTCGGCCAACACTGGGCCATGATGCTTAAATCTGGATCATTGATCTGAACATTTTCCCTCTGATCTGGACCAATTCTGGACTGGGTCTGGATTGAACTGAAATTAAATCTGGACATAGGATATTTTAATCTAGACAATTACCTTCTGATTGGGATCAAGTCTGGATTAATTCTGGACAATCATTTCTTCTGATCTGGAGTTAGTTTTATACTCTAGATCATGCTATCTTTTGGTATGGGCCAAATCTAGATTAAATCTCTTGTTCTGGACCAATTAATTTCTACTATGATTAAGTCTGGATCAAGTCTGGACTGTTTCTTATTTCACGACCAAGCTATCTTTTGGTCAGAATTAATTCTGGACCAAGTCTGACTTATGATACCTTCTGGTCTGGAACAAGTCTCCCTCTGGCAGGCTTTCTTCTTTCTTGGTCCAGGTCTCCTTCTGAACTATGCTTCCTTCTGATCTGGGCCAGGAAAGATATCCTCTGATGGTGTTTTGACATCCTGGTCTATCCTTTGGTGTCTTCAGGATGCATCCTCTTGTACCTTTTGGATGCATTATCTGGTATCTTCTGGAGGTGTATCCTCTGGTCTGATTTTATCCTCTGGTAATTCATCTTCTGCCTCTGGTGACTTCATCTTCTGCCTCTGGTAACTTCATATTCTGGTGGCATTTAATATAATAATGCTAAGTACAAAATAAGATTACATGGAGTGCTTTTGTAAACATCAAAATCCTAAGTACTTAGAACCAACTTGGTTCCAACATATGTTGGAACCAAGTTGGTTCTTTCAATTAAAGTTTTGATGTTAACAAATGTATTTTATGAAAATCGTATTTTGACTTAGAAGAAGAATGAAAAATCAGATGACGTCACCAGAAGCAGAAATCAGAGGATGTCATCAAAAGATGAGGTCACCAGAAGAAGAAATCAGAGGATGACATCACCATAGGATGACGTCACCAGAAGATGACGTCACCATAGGATGACGTCACCAGAGGATGACGTCACCAGAGGATGACGTCACCAGAGGATGATCATTAGTGGGTATCATCAGAGGAACCTGTCAGAGGATATAATAAGAGGATCTCATTAGAGACGAAAATCAGAAAAACATAATCTTGCTAAAAGTATGCTCAAAACAGAATATGTGAAAAATGCTCAAAAAAGAATTGGAGCAAAAGACTCAAGAAACAAAATCTAGCTAAAAGCATGCTGAAAACAGAATATGAGAAAAATGCTCAAAACAGAATCAGAGCAAAAGACTCCAGAAATAGAATCTGAGCAAAATACTCTCAAAACAGAATTAATCAAAATACACTATAGAAGTAAAGCATCAGATCAAAGTAAAGCTCTAATTTCAACTATAAATAGAGGCTTAATGCTGAAGAATAAATCATCGAAAAATAGAAGAACTCGAGCAAAAAATTCCTAAGTATTCAAAGATTTCAAAGGAGAGAAACACTTGCTTTAAAGATAAATATTTTCTAAGTGTTCTTTTCTTAGAGTGTGAAGCAGATCATCATCATAAATTTTCAGAAGCAAACACTCTAGTTCACTTTAAGCGTATTGTGAGTATCAACTTTCTAGAAGTAATTACTCAGTTCTAATTTCGATCCCTTGTATAAAATCCTATAGTGTTGAATTTTTTTTCGAAAATCTGGGGTTGTCAGGTTGTTAGAAAAAGACTTAGATTTTAGGTTTAAGGTTGTGTAGTTCCTTAAAAGTCTAGGGTTGTCAAACTATTTGAGAAGACTTAGCTGGTATAGTCAAGGTGTTGTTGTTCCTCAAAAGTCTGGGGTTGTCAGACTATTTGAGAAGACTTGGCTGGTATAGTCAAGGTGTTATAGTTCCTCAAAAGTCTGGGGTTGTCAGGCTGTTTGGGAAGACTGGCTTGAAGGGTCAGTGGTGTTGTAATTCAAAGGAGTTTGAATTAGTGAAAAAGGCCTTCTAAAGGAAGGGACTTGACGTAGCCTAGTTAAAGGTGAACCAGGATAAATTGCCGTGTTCTTATGTTGTGATTATCCGCTGCTAAATCTGATTATTTATTCATCAAATAATTTGCATCAATTCAACAAAACAGCAAAAGAATTCAAGTTTTGCAAACACAATTCAACCCCCTTCTCGTGTTTGCACCTTCAATTGGTATCAGAGCTCGGTCTCAAGGCTGAGCACTTTACAGTGTTTGAGGAAAGATCCAAGGGTTCAACATGTCTGGATTCAATGAAGAAGCTACTGGAGGAAACATCAACAAACCACTTCTATTTGATGGAGAATGATTTGAGTAATGGAAGGACATGTTGAGAAGTTTTTTTATTTCATAAGATCCTAATCTTTGGGACTTGGTGGAAGATGGTTATATTGCTCTAGAAGATGCTGATGGTGTTAAAATTTCCAGAAGAGATATGTATGCTGATCAGAAGAAGATGTTCAAGTTGCATCAAAAATCCAGAACGTTCATGATCAATGCAATCACATTCAAGGAGTTCAACAAGTGCACTAACAGAGAAACAACAAATAGCATCTATGATAGTTTGATTCTAACTTATGAAGGTAGTAAGCAAGTCCAAGAAGCAATGGCTAACATTCTAGTCAAGAAGTATGAGTTATTCAAGATGGAAGAAGATGAAGACATTGAAACGATGTTTTCCAGATTCCAGACTCTAGTATCGGGATTAAGGGTACTAGAAAAGAGTTACACTACTGTTGATCATGTAAGGAAAATACTTAGAAGTCTGACAATCAAGTGGAGACCAAAGATCACTGCTATTCAGGAAGATAAAGATCTGAATACTCTAAAGCTGGAAGAATTAATCAGCTCCCTCAGATCACATGAAATTGAGTTGGAAGAAGATGAACCCAAGAAGAAGAACAAAACTCTAGCTCTAAAATCCAAGCAGAAGAAGGCTCTGAAAGCAACATCAGAAGATAGTGATTCAGACGATCAAAGTCTGAACTCATAGGAAAAAGAGATTGTTTTCTTATCCAGAAAGTTCAGAAAGATGTGGCATACCAGAAGGAATAAATTTTCCCAGAGATATTCCAATAGTTCAACAAAGGAAGTGGTGATATACATGACAAGAAAGGTATCATCTGCTACAGATGCAATGAATCTGGACATATCAAGTCAGAATGTCCAAATATGGAGAAAGGGAAACACCAGAGGAAAGATTCCAGAACCAAGAAGAAAAGTATGATGGCTACATGGGATGATTCTGATGAATCCTCTAAATATGAACAAGCAGATTTGGCTATGATGGCTCACACCAATTCTGTCTCTGGATCCAATACAGAATCTGATTCTAAAAGACAATTAGAAGATGATGAAACTGATGTATATTCTGAATTCACTCAATCTGATTTGATCACTACTCTGAATGATTATTTAAACAACAATTACAAATTGTCTTTAGAACTGAAAATTCTTAAGAAAGAAAATACAAATCTAATAGAAAAAGTTAATGTTTTAAAGAATCAAATTGCAGAAGTTAAAAGAGAAAGTGCCATTCTTGAAACTGATATTGTAGAATTAAAAACAGAGAATGTGTATGTTTGAAAAATAGTTTTGCTGAACTTAAAGTTGAAAGTCTAACTCTGAAAAATAACCATAATACAACATCAATTGAAAATACCACCTTTAATTCTGATATGCATGAACAAGTTTTTCAAGAATTTCTTGCTAATGGTATGGGAAGAAGCATATATGCTTCTATGATTTATGGAGTTAGTCGGAATGGAAATATAGGTATAGGATTTGAAGAAACTATAACTGAACCTAACCATGTGCTTAAATCTGTTCCCTATGATATTCTGTGTGTTGTTTGTTACAAGAAAGGTCATTCTAAAGTGTCTTGTCCTATGCTAAATACAAGGAAAAACAAGAAACTTTTCAAGACTAACAAACCTGGACCCAACCAAATTTGGGTAACTAAAAGCAAAATTATTTTTGTTGCAGATGTCCTTAGCAAACAAGTTAAAACACCAGTCATGGTACCTAGACAGTGGATGCTCGCAACATATGACAGGAAAAAGGTTTATGTTCCAAGAATTGACATTGAACAAAGGAGGCACAATAACTTTTGGAGGAAAGCAAAAAGGCCAGATCATTGGTCAAGGAACAGTTGGTAATGGTAACTCTCTTTCTATTAAAGATGTCTTGTTTGTTAAAGGTCTTAAGCATAACTTGTTGAGTATAAGTCAGTTAAGTGATAACGATTATGATATTATATTCAATCAAAAGACATGCAAGGCAATCAGTCAGAAGGATGGATCTGTACTTTTCACAGGTCAGAGGCAAAATAATATTTATAAAATAAATTTGTTTAGTCTAGGTAAGCAAGAGGTTAAATGTCGTATGTTAGTGAATGAAGAGAATTTAATGTGGCACAAAAGATTAGGTCATGCTAATCTTAGATCAAATTCAAAATTGAACAAACTTAAGTTAGTAAGAGGACTACGTAATCTTAGTTACAAAACTGAAATCTTGTGTGAAGGCTGTCAAAAGGGAAAACAAACCAAAAGTTCCTTTACTCATAAGAAATCTGTAACTACATCAAAGCCTCTCGAACTTCTGCATATGGATCTGTTTAGACCAGTGAAAGTAGCATCTCTAAATGGAAAGAAATATGGCTTTGTTATAGTAGACGATTACTCTAGGTGGACATGGGTAAAATTTCTAAGTAAAGATGAATCCCATACTGTATTTATGACATTCTGTAAACAAGTCATGAATGAAAAAGGTTTTAAGATAGTGTCAATTAGAAGTGATCATGGAGGAGAATTTGAAAACAAATTCTTTGAAAGTTTATGTGATGAGAATGAAATTTCTCACAACTTTTCTTCTCCTAGAACACCTCAACAGAATGGAGTTGTAGAAAGAAAGAATAGATCACTCCAAGACATGGCCAGAACAATGTTAAATGATTTAAATGTTGCAAAACACTTTTGGGCTGAAGCAATCAACACTGCATGTTACATTCAGAATAGAGTCTTTATTAGGTCTATGTTGAATAAAACACCATATGAATTGTGGAAAGGTAAAAAGTCTAACATTTCTTACTTTAAACAATTTGACTGTATCTGTTATATGCTGAATACTAAAGATATTCTTGGTAAGTTTGATTCTCGATCTCAAAAGTGTATCTTCATTGGATACTCTGAAAGATCTAAAGCTTATAGGGTGTTTAATACTGAAACTCATATTGTAGAAGAATCTATACATCTTAAATTTAATGACAAACAACTTGACACTACAGAGTCAAAGCAAGATGTTGATATTGCAGATTTACCAAAACCAGAGGAAGCATAAGCAGACAAACAAGCAGGAGCAGACAAACAAGCAGGAGCAGACAAACAAGCAGAAGTAGACACATTAGCAGAAGCAGATAAACCAGCAGAATTTGGAGAAGTGAAGGATACAAGCAAGTCAGAAGCATGTGACACATCTTCAAAGGATGAATTCGATCAAATCAAAACCAGTCATGAGAAGTCAGAAGAGAAATCTGGATGGAAATATCAGTCATCTCATCCTGAAAATCTGATTATTGGAAGTGGAAGTGATTCCTTAAGAACCAGATCATCATTAAGAGACATTAGTCTGTTTGGCTTACTCTCATCAATTGAACCTACCTCTGTTAGTGAAGCATTGGCAGATGATGGATGGATTATTGCAATGCAAGAAGAGTTAAATGAATTTAAGAGGAATGATGTTTGGGATCTAGTTCCAAGACCAGAGAAGAACATTGTTGGAACCAAGTGGGTTTTCAGAAATAAGCTAAATGAAAAAGGTGAAGTGGTCAGAAACAAGGCAAGACTTGTGGCACAAGGTTACATTCAACAAGAGGGCATTGATTACACTGAAACATTTGCTCCAGTGGCCAGGTTAGAAGCTATTCGTATCTTATTATCTTTTGCTGCAAATAATAATATCAAACTATTTCAAATGGATGTTAAAAGTAGTTTTCTCAATGGTTATTTGAGTGAAGAAGTATATGTTAAAAACCTCCAGGTTTTGAAAATTCTGAATTTCCAAACCATGTTTTTAAACTTAGAAAATCCTTGTTCGGGTTAAAACAAGCACCTAGAGCATGGTATGATAGACTCAATAACTTCTTATTTAAAAATAACTTTGAAAGAGGACAAATAAACAATACTGTGTTTAGTAGATCAATAGAAAATGATATTCTGATCATTCAAATTTATGTTGATGATATTATTTTTGGATCTACTAATGGCATTCTTTGTCAAGAATTTTCTGAATTAATGCAACGTGAATTTCAAATGAGTATGATGGGAGAACTTAAGATCTTCCTAGGGATACAAATTCAGCAAAGTCCAGAAGGTATTTACATTCACCAAACTAAATATACAAAGGAACTTCTCAAGAAGTTTAAGATGAGTGATTGCAAACCTATGGCTACACCAATGCATCCTCCTTGTTCACTTGATAAGGATGAATCATGCCAAAAAGTTGACAACAAAATCTACAGAGGAATGATCGGATCATTACTCTACCTTACTGCTTCTAGACTTGATATCATATTTAGTGTGTGTGTATGTGATCGATTTCAATATGATCCTAGAGAATCTCATCTAACTGCTGTTAAGAGAATTCTTAGATATCTGAAAAACACTACCAACCTCACCTTGTTTTACAAGAAAACTCCTACATACAAACTGAGTGGATATTGTGATTCTGACTATGCTGGAGATAAACTTGAAAGGAAAAGCACCAGTGGCTATTGTACCTCTTTAGGAGACAACTTGATTTCTTGGTCCAGTAAGAGACAACACACCATTTCCATGTCAGCAGAGGCTGAGTATATTTTAGCAGCTGGCTGCAACTCTCAACTACTCTAGATGAAGCATCAACTTGAAGACTACAAAATATTAAAATCCAACATACCCATCTACTGTGATAACACCTCTGCAATTTGTCTAACCAAAAACCCGATCCTACACTCAAGAGCTAAACACATAGAGATCAAACACCATTTTATCAGAGATTATGTTCAGAAAGGAGTACTCAACATTCAGTTTGTAGACACTGAACATCAATGGGCTGACATATTCACCAAATCACTACCTGAAGATAGGTTTGACTTCATCAAGAAAAACCTAAACCTTATTTTGTTAAGTGATTAACAATGTAATGTTTTCAAGTAGTTTACTTTACAGTATTTAAAAAAAAATTAGAAGATCTCTTTTCTTTCTTCAAATTGTCTGACGACAAAAGGGGAGAAAATGTAGTATTTGATAAAATATATGGGGAAAAGATGATGTATTTGAAAGGGGGAGAAGATGATGTATTTGATATAGTATTTGGGCATTAGACTTAGGGGGAGAAAATATAAAATGAAGCTTAGTCTTAGGGCGAGTCAAAGTCAAAAGAAAGAAAAAGTATTATAAAAAATACATAGTTTTGTCATAATCACAAAGGGGGAGATTGTTGGAACCAAGTTGGTTCTTGCAATTAAAGTTTTGATGTTAACAAATGTATTTTATGAAAATCGTATTTTGACTTAGAAGAAGAATGAAAAATCAGATGACGTCACCAGAAGAAGAAATCAGAGGATGACGTCACCAGAGGATGTCATCAAAAGATGACGTCACCGGAAGAAGAAATCAGAGGATGACGTCACCAGAGGATGATTATTAGACGATGATCATCAGAGGAACCTGTTAGAGGATATTATAAGAGGATCTCATTAGAGACGAAAATCAGAAAAATAGAATCTAGCTAAAAGTATGCTCGAAACAGAATTTGTGAAAAATGCTTAAAAAAAAATTGGAGCAAAAAACTCAAGAAATAGAATCTAGCTAAAAGCATGCTCAAAACAGAATTTGAGAAAAACGCTCAAAACAGAATTGGAGGAAAAGACTCCAGAAACAAAATCTGAGCAAAATACTCTCAAAACAGAATTAATCGAAATACACTCCAAAAGTAAAGCATCAGATCAAAGTAAAGCTCTAATTTCAACTATAAATAGAGGCTTAATGCTGAAGAATAAAGCATCGAAAAATAGAAGAACTTGAGCAAAAAATTCCTAAGTATTTAAAGGAGAGAAACACTTGTTTAAAAGATAAATATTTTCTAAGTGTTCGTTTCTTAGAGTGTGAAGCAGATCGTCATCATAAATTTTCAGAAGCAAACACTCTAGTTCACTTTAAGCGTATTGTGAGTATCAATTTTCTAGAAGTAATTACTCAGTTCTAATTTCGATCCCTTGTATAAAATCCTATAGTGTTGAAGTTTTTTTTCTAAAATCTGGGGTTGTTAGGTTGTTAGAAAAAGACTTAGCTTTTAGGTTTAAGGTTGCGTAGTTCCTCAAAAGTTTGGGGTTGTTAGACTATTTGAGAAGACTTGGCTGATATAGTCAAGGTGTTGTTGTTCCTCAAAAGTCTGGGGTTGTCAGACTATTTGAGATGACTTGGCTGGTATAGTCAAGGTGTTGTAGTTGCTCAAAAGTTTGGGGTTGTCAGGCTGTTTGGGAAGACTGGCTTGAAGGGTCAGTGGTGTTGTAATTCAAAGGAGTTTGAATTAGTGAAAAAGGCCTTATGAAGGAAGGGACTGGATGTAGCCTAGTTAAAGGTGAACCAGGATAAATTGCTGTGTTCTTATGTTGTGATTATCCACTGCTAAATTTGATTATTTATTCATCAAATAGTTTGCATCAATTCAACAAAACAGCAAAAGAATTCAAGTTTTGCAAACACAATTCAACCCCCCTTCTCGTGTTTGCACCTTTAGAATATAGTATTGTTTTTTCGTGGTTAGACGTGCAGTAGCCGAAAATAGAGTTGAAAGGCATAGGTCTCAAATTTAGAGGTACCAAAATTTCGTGAGTCAATGAATATAGATGTACCAAAATTGCAATTGAACCTTTGTATATTTATGTAAAATATCACACAAAATAGAATTACGTTTTATCACAAAGATGCATGTCATCCAAATATGTATTTTAACGAGTGATAAAAAATTTGAGCCAACCATATAAAATAATTTTCTTAAACAAATACTTAACATTGATGTTTTGATGACAACAAAACCAAAGAAACGATTGTCTATCAACCTATTACTTTAAGTAGTGGCGGAGCTTGACTTAAACGTTTGGGGTGGCCAATATAAATTATAATGTATAAATCAAATATGCAAATAATATTATATAGCAAAAAATTAAGTTGTAATAAACACAAAGTGGAGTATCAAATAATTTAACTACATGACTTAAAAATAATTTAAATTATTACTCGCTTTTTAATTAACTTGAAATTATCAATAATACACTCAGAACTAATACTTGCAACAATTTTCATTTCAATATTAAACGCCATGTTACCTGCCAAAAAGTCAGCTTCCATCTATTTTTTTAACCTAGACTTAATAATTTTCATTGCTGAAAATGATCTTTCAGTTATGGCAATAGAAATTGGAATAGTCATGATAAGACCGAGTAGTCTATGAATCAAGTAGAAATTTTGCGCCTTTTCAGTTGCAACCAAACAGGAGCACAATTCTTGGATAGTTGATAAATTCTTCAAATTTAAATATTGACGAGCATCAACCAAGAAATGTCGGAGTTGGATTTTCAAATTAATCTTCTCTTGCATATTCAAATCCATAAGGTAATATGTTTCAACTAGAGTGCAAATTTTTTTAATGTTAAAAGCTTTATAATTATCCTTTGGAGTCAAAGCACAACTTAGTGTTAACAAATCCATTGCTTTCTCACTAAATCTGTTATTCAACTCTTGTAATTGTTGATCAATGGCAGTAAAAAATATTTCAACTCTAAAATAGTGCTCTATTGTAACCTGACCTTGTTGAAGACGAGAGTGTCCAAATCTTGTTGTTGAATGCACATTGTTGAGATCGGGAATCTCAATATCATGTTTTTCACAAAAATATTCACTTCAGTAGATAATGCATTGCAACTATCTTCTCTTAAGGCTTGAATAAGAGACTTTGTTGTTCCAACCAAACACATGGCATTAACTACATCTTGAGATTGTCATTGTAAGGCTTGACAAAGCATATTAGTTATCCTCATAATGTCTTTCATTAAATGCAAGACAAATATAAAATCAAACGCCTTCAAATAATTATAAGCACTATCAGCATCCCCACGTGTAGAATAACTTGCTCTTTCATTTGTAATTTTTTTTATAAAAATAGTATAAGGTGCCTTATACATATTTATCAAGCTACAATTAGAAGAGAAATGTGATCCCTAACGAGTATCCCCAGCTCATTTCAATGTACCAATTCGATTTGCACCTTCACTAGTTACAATCTCATCAATTTCTAGCAAATGTGCAATTTCCTCTAATTGAGCAACTTGTAACTCATTGTGACGTTAGTAGAACAACAAACAACATTAACAACAAAATTTAGCTTCTAAAAGAATTTATGATTTGGAACAACTTCTCTTGATGCAGTAACCAAAGAAAGTTGCAATCGATGAGCAAAATAATGGATATAGTATGCAAAATGACAATCTTTCATAAATAGTGCTTGTAAGCTGTTTCATTCTCCTCTCATATTACTGGCACCATCATACCCTCGACCACATATGTTAGAAACATCAAGATTATGATGAGAAAGTATATCACATACTTATTCTTTCAGAGTTAAAGTTGCGTCTTTAACATGTGCCACAAAAAAAATCGATCTTGTATTAAACCAACTTTGTCAACAAATCTTAACACAAGAGACATTTGTTCCTTTTTGATTCATCACGAGCTTCATCAACAACGATGCAAAATTTGGAATCACCAATATCTTCACATATATGTTTTCTCACCCTATTAGAAATAATATGCAAGAGCTCTTTTTGAATTTGATGTGAAGTATACTTGAATTATATGGAGCATTTTCCAACACAACTTTTGCAACTTCATCGTTGTAAGATGCCAAGAGTTTTCTGAATTGAAGAAAATTGCCTTGATTTCTTAACCCGCTAGTTTCCTCATGTCCCTTAAAAGTACAAGCTTGAAGTGTTAACCAACTAATAGTGTCAATTGATGTCTTGAGACATATTCAATTCTTCAAAATTTGTTCTAAGCTTTGCACTTGAATATTATTCCTAATATGTCCATCTTGATTCAACAAGTCTAGACAAGCTTTCATTGCATTGTTGTGTGGTGAGCAAGGATCCATCTCTATGTGTTTGAGAAAGGCACAATATTTTCCATTTTTAATTATCTTCCAACCACTAAAACCCGTACCAATGAAGATATCTTCTCTGGGACGTCCACTTGGTCTTTTGCTAAATAGATAGCATGGTAACCAATATGCAATATCTTTAGAAGGTGAATATTCTAGTCATGACGAAAAGATGCTAAACCAAGCGTATTGAAACTGTCTTGGATGAACCTCGTTTCTGAATAAAGGATATTGTTCTAAATTTATTTGATAGAGACCAAATTTTAGATAAGCTATTCGTATTGCATCCAATTATTTGGTGGATATTGAAAATTTGAGGGTGCTTTTCGGGGTCACGTTCTAAACATTTCTCAAAATTATCTTCGAAAACTCTAGGAACCTTGAAAAGATGATTCTCATTTTTTTCAATTCTTGGATTTTGAGAGATAGTTTTAGATGCAGAATCTATAATTTCTTCATCTATTTCACTCTCACAAATTTTCCTCTTGAAAAAAGAATCAATTCTTTTACTCTTCTTCATTCTCACAAACTTCTCTAATACAAATAAAAAATTTAATAAATCAACAAATTAGAGATTCAATCACAGTGAAAATTATGCAAATAGTCACAAATCAAAGTCATAATCACAAATAAAAATATATTTGTCCCAAATAAAAAATTATCAACAAATTAGAGTAACAATCACAAATTAGAGATAATATGCAAAAATCAGAGTCATAGTAACAAATAGAGTCACAATCACAAATAAAAATATACTTGTCATAAATAAAAAATTTATTATCAAGAAATTAGAGTCACAGTCACAAATCAGAGATAATATGCACAAATTAGAGACTCACAAATCATAAATTCACTATTCATAGTAACAAATAAAAGATTAAGTCACATTCAAAGTAATGAAAAAAAAAATCACAAATCAGAGACTCAAAAGAAGTATCAAACTCAAAAGGAAGTATCACAATTCAACGACTCACATCTGTGGTGACTAGAGAGTATGGTGACCAATGCACTTGGAGGGATTAAGTTTTAGCTTAAACTTTCTAAGTCTTTTGAAGAGTTTCTTTAGATCAATAACATGTTTTTTTCTATTTGTGACTTAGCAATCATGTCGTCTACATAAACTTCTACTGCTTTATGTATTATGTCATGGAATAAGGTTACTATAGATCTTTGGTAGGTCACCCCGGCATTCTTCATACCAAAAATGAAAGTCGTTCTTTCGATACCCATAGAAACCATCCAGAAAAGGGAAAAACGAATGGCTGGCTGTATTGTCAACCAGAATGTCAATGTAAGATAATGGGAAATCATCTTGGCTTTTAAATCAGAGGGTGCAGGTTAATCATCCCGACTTTAAATTAGAGTGTACAGGTCAGTCATCCTGTCTTTTAAATTAGAGGGTGCGGGCCAGTAGTCCCGATTTTAAATTTATACACTATTGAAAATATGAAATGTCATGAATGCACTTGATGAATGAAAATTTTCCTTCATTTTCATATTGTTTTTCAATCAACTTTTTTACAATTTATTTTATTTTTTATTTTATTTCTTTCACCTCCTTACAAGCATGGTCCTTGGATTCATTGATGAAATATGTGCACCACTTTTTTAATAAATAGTGGTTATTGTCTTTTTGATCTTTAAAGAGATTTTTGTTACATCTTTGACTTGATTTCTAGTTGTCACTGCCTTTTGTGTAAAGTGTTGGAACTAAGTTGGTTCTCACACTTAAAGTTTTGATGTTAACAAAAGTATTTTATGAAAATAACATATTTGACTTCGAAGAAGATTGCAAAAAAAATCAGAGGATGACGTCACTAGAGGATTACGTCACTAGAAGATACCCCCAGAAGATACAACCAGAAGATACCTCCAGAAGATACAACCAGAAAATGTCACCAGAGGATACCAGAAGATATCACCAGAGGATACCATAAGATGTCACCAGAAGATACCTCCAGAGGATACCAGAAGATATCACCAGATGATACCTCCAGAGGATACCATAAGATATCACCAGAGGATACCTCCAGAAGATACCAGAAGATGTCATCAGAGGATATTAGAGGATATCACCATAGGATCCCATCAGAAGCAAAAATCAAAGGATGTCACAAAGGCAAAAATCAGAGGATATCATCAGAGGCGAGAATCAATGACATCATCAGAGGATATCATCCGTGGTCCAGATCAGAAGGAAACATGGTCCAGATCAAAAGATAACATTGTCTAAATAAGAAGCAAACATGGTCCAGAAGATTAAATGGTCCAGATCAGAAGATAACATGTTCTAGATCAGAAGAAAACATGGTCTAGAACATAACATGGTCTAGATCAGAAGAAGACATGGTCCAAATTAGAAGAATGCATGGTCCAAATTTAAAATGTGATTCATATTCAAATTCGAAGAACATTGATTGGAATTTTGAAAGAGATTTGATCAAAGTTTTAAGAAGATTTGATTCAAAAATCAAAGTAGGCCTGATGGAAATTCGAAGGAGATGTGAGAAAAGAAGATTTGATTCAAAATTAAAAAGAAACAAAATCAGGTTAAAATAATTTTCAAAGGAAATATGAGAAAGATACGTCTCGAAATTAAGCTTGGACAAAGCCCATATCTCATCTATAAAAGGAGGCTTTAGGTAGTAGAAGAAATGATCGAAAAGTAGAAGAACTCGAGCGTAAAATCCAGATTCATCTTAGAGTTCAAAGGCATCGAAAACACAGGAACTCAAGCTTCAAATCTAAAGTCATTCAGAGTTCAAAAGAGACAAAAACTTGAGCGCAAGGGAAATATTTTCTAAGTGATTTTTCGAGAGTGAGAGCCATTGCAACAACCAGCTTTCCAGAAGCAACTATGCAAAGTTCCAAACCCTTGTAATCAAACCCGATAGTGGTGTGAATTCCTCATTCAATATGGGGTTGTTAGATTCGTAAGGGAAGACTTGGCTTGTAGGGTCAAGGTGTTGTTATTCCTCAAAAGTCTGAGGTTGTCAGGCTGTTTGAGAAGACTGGCTTGGAGGGTCAGGTACTGTAATTAAATGTTTTGAATTAGTGGATTAAAGCCTTCTGAATGAAGGGATTGGATGTAGCCAAGTTAATGGCGAACCAGGATAAATCTTTATGTTCTTATGTTGTTATTATTCGCTGCTGAGTCTGATTATTTATTCATCAAGTAATTCAGATCAACATTCATCAAAACAGCAAAAAGGATTCAATTTTGGAAAACACAATTCAACCCCCCTTTCTTGTGTTTGCACCTTCATAAAGACATCATACCAGTTTTGGCCACTTGACACTCACATAATTTGTGCCCCAACATATGATTATCATAAGAAAAATGCATTTTGACAAAAAGATTTATAACACAAGAAAATAGTGAAGGTTTAAAATATGATATTTAGTGAGAAAATCTATGGTACAAAAAAAGAAGGATTCATAGAAAAAAAAGAAGATAAGGTGATCTCATATGGGTAAATGACCCGATTTCTTAGTAGTATTTCATAAATGAAGTGTGTTAATAACTCATGCCACAATTTTAATCATGTTTTTTATCCACTTTGGAGGATATGATTTGCCCTAATTTATCTTCACAACCTATCAGAATATATTTTAATCATGTTTTTAAGCCATATTATTTGCTCATTTTCTTTCATTCTCAAGCTAGTGAACTTCTTCATTTTTTCCTGTGGCCCTAATTTTTGCCTAGGTCGCCCTTCTGGGTTTTTGACCCAACAGGTCTTCATTCATTTTCGCCTAGGTCCCCCTTTCGAGTTTTTGTTTTAGCAAGTCTTTATTCGACTTTGTATCCTAACTTTTTTTCTAGGTTGTCCTTTTGGATTTTCAACCTAGTGGGTCTTTACTCATTTTTGTACCCTAATTTTTTCCTAGGTTGCTCTTTTAGGTTTTCAACCTAGCGGGTATTTATTATTATTATTATTATTATTTGTACCCTAATTTTTGCCTAGGTTGTCCTTTTAGGTTTTCAACCTAGCGGGTATTTATTATTATTATTTTATATTTTTATACCCTAATTTTTGACTAGGTCGTCCTTTTGGATTTTCAACCTAGCGGGTCTTTATTTAGATGTAATACTTTTTGAAGCATCAATGTGTGCAAGTAGTGATAAGTTCGATCCATATTGGTGTGGATCAGAGCCACACTTAAATGTATTTTTCTTTTATGGTATTACGGCTCATATAGTTGGGAGTCCACTTGTCATGCTAGTCCTTTTATATATGTAAAATCTTATTGACCACTAATTCTTTCTTTTGAAGCTCCGAAGTTCATATGTTCTTCTGTTAAGATCTTTTGAAATAATTGTCCTTGACATGAGGCAGTCAACATTTTTGTTGAATTGAATCCAGTCGGTCAAAACATATCATTACTGTTGATAATGGGATTTTTGTTTGAGTGGGTCGCACTGCCTTTATTCTATACAATAAGGAACAAAGGGATGCCCTAGTTATAGTCTGATACTTGGAAGGTATTCCACAGTTACGAGGTAATATTTGGTACGAGAACTTTGAAGGTGCAAACACGAGAAAGGGGTTGAATTGTGTTTGCCAAAGTTGAATACTTTTTCTAATTTGATGAAAGTTGATATAAATTACTTGGAGAAGAAGCAATCAGATTCAGCAACAGCGGATAGTAAAAGCATAAGTATTTGGACACATAAATTTATCATGGTTCACCATTAACTTGGCTACATTCAGTCCCCTCATTAAGAAGACTTTAATCCACTAATTCAAACACTTTGAATTACACAACACCTGACCCTCCAAGCTAGTCTTCCCAAACAGCCTGACAGCCCCAGACTTTTGAGGAACAACAACACCTTGACCCTACAAGCCAAGTCTTCTCCTATCAATCTGACAACCCCAGATTGAAGAATGAACTTACACCACCTTGACCCTACAAGCCAAGTCTTCTCCTAACAATCTGACAACCCCAGATTGAAAAAGGAACTTACACCACTATCGGGCTGGATACAAAGGTTTGGAACTTGAGTAGTTGCTTCTAGAAAGCTGATTATAACAATGACTCTCACACTCTAAGAAAAGAACACTTAGAAAATATTTCTCTTTCGCACAAGTGTTTCTCTCTTTGAACTCTAAGATGAATTTGGATTTTAAGCTTGAGTTTTTCTACTCTCTTCAGTTTTTTGATGATTTCTTCTTCAGCCTGGAGTATCTATTTATAGTGGAGATTTGGGCTTTCTACTTGGTCCAAGTTTAATTTCGAATTGTATTTTGTTTTGTAAATTCTTCAACTTGATTCTGTTCCTTTTTAAATTTGAACCAAATCTTCTTCTAATTTAAATTAAATCTTCTTCAAATTTTGATCAGATCTACTTCAAATTTCAATCAAGTCTTCTTCGAATTTGAATCAAATCTTCTACGAATCTTGACCATGTCTTCTTTCATACTTTGATGTTTGCCTCAGATGGTATCCTCTGATGATGTCCTCTGATTCCTGCCTCTGAAGGTATCCTCTGATGATATCCTCTGATTTTTGCCTCTGATGATATCCTCTAATTTTTGCTTGTGATGATATCCTCTAATTTTTGCCTCTGGCGATATCCTCTGGTGGGATTCTCTGGTGATATCCTCTGGTGGGATCCTCTGGTGATATCCTCTGGTGACATCCTCTGGTGGCATCCTCTAGTGGGATCCTCTGGTAGTATCCTTTGGTGACGTCCTCTGGTGACATCCTCTGGTGGTATACTTCTTTAATGTCAAATATATTATTCTCATAAAATACTTTTGTTAACATCAAAACTTTAAGTGTAAAACCAACGTGGTTCCAAGAGTCTCCCCCTTTTTGATGATTACAAAACTTGTATTTTTGATATCCAATTTTCTTTCTATTTCTTTGACTCCCCCTAAGTCTAAGCATCAGTTTCTCCCCACTTTATATCTTTCTCATATATCTTTCTCCCCCTAAGTATAAGCCCCACTTTATCTTCTCTTTATCAAATATCGTCTCCCCCTTTTGTCATCAGACAAAAAGGCATGAAAGTGATCTTTCTCCCCTTTTATTTTGCATACATGTTTAGGGTTCAGGACAATTTTTTTTGAATAACATGAATATAACATATTACAAGAAAATATAAAAACTAATTTAAAACTAAACTATTTTGAAGTGATTACACTACCAGTCAGAGATGAATGTAAGGTTTAGGTTTTTCTTGATGAAGTCAAACCTATCTTCAGGTAGTGGTTTGGTGAATATGTCAGCCCATTAGTGTTCAGTATCTATAACTGAATGTTGAGTACCCCTTTTTGAACAATGTCTCTAATGAAGTGATGTTTAATCTCTATGTGTTTAGCTCTGGAATGAAGTATAGGGTTTTTCTTTAGATTGATGGCAGAAGTGTTGTCACAATAGATAGGAGTGTTGGTTTCTAGGATTTTGTAGTCTTCCAGCTGATGTTTCATCCAAATGGGTTGAGAACTGCATCTAGCTGCTGAAATGTACTCAACCTCTGTTGTTGACATTGCAATAGTGTTTTGTTTCTTACTTGACCAGGATATTAAGTTGTCACCTAAAAAGGTGCAGTTTCCACTTGCGCTCTTTCTTTCAAGTTTATCTCCAGCATAGTCAGAGTCACAGTATCCACTAAGTTTGTACTTAGAAGATTTCTTGTAGAACAAGGTAAGGTTGGTAGTGCCTTTTAGGTATCTAAGGATTCTCTTAACCGCAGTTAGATGTGATTCCCTAAGGTGAGATTGAAATCTTGCACATACACATACACTAAACATGATGTCAGGTCTAGAAGCAGTAAGGTAAAATAGAGATGCTACCATCCCTCTATAGGTTTTTTGATCAACTTTTTGGCATGAATCATCTTTTTCAAGTGAGCAAGTAGGGTGCATTGGTGTAGCCATAGGTTTGCAATCACTCACCTTAAACTTCTCGAGAAGCTCATTTGTATATTTCGTTTGATGAATGTATATACCTTTTTGACTTTGCTGAATTTGTATCCCTAAAAAGAACTTAGGGTCCCCCATCATACTCATTTGAAATTCATGCTGCATTAATTGAGAAATTCTTGGCAAAAAGTGCCATTAGTAGATCCAAAAATAATGTCATCAACATAAACTTGAATAATAAGAATGTCAGCTTCAATTGATTTTCAAAAAAGTGTACTCTCTATTTGTCCTTTTTCAAAGTTATTTTTAAGCAAGAAGTTACTAAGTCTATCATACCATGCCCTAGGTGCTTGTTTTAGACCACACAGAGATTTTCTAAGTTATTCCTTTCTTGGAATTTCAATACGATCAATATCCTCTGGAGCAATATAACCATCTTCCACCAAGTCCCAAAGTTCAGGATCTTGTGAAATATAGAAACGTCTCAGCTTATCTTTCCAATACTCAAAACGTTCTCCATCAAATAGAGGTGGCTGTTGATGTTTCCTCCGGTAGCTTCTTCACTGAATCCAGACATATTGAATCCTTAGATCTTTTCTCAAACACTGTAAAGTGCTTAGCCTTGAGACCGAGCACTGATGTCAATTGAAGGTGCAAACACGAGAAGGGGGGGTTGAATTGTGTTTGCCAAAGGTGAATACTTTTTCTAATTTGATGAAAGTTGATATAAATTACTTAGAGAAGAAGCAATCAGATTCAGCAGTAGCGGATAATAAAAGCATAAGTATTTGGACACATATATTTATCCTGGTTCACCATTAACTTGCCTACATCCAGTCCTCTCATTCAGAAGGCTTTAATCCAGTAATTCAAACACTTTGAATTACACAGCACATGACCCTCCAAGCCAGTCTTCCCAAACAGCCTGACAGCCCAGACTTTTGAGGAACAACAACACCTTGACACTACAAGCCAAGTCTTCTCCTATCAATCTGACAACCCCAGATTGAAGAAGGAACTTACACCACCTTGACCCTACAAGCCAAGTCTTCTCCTAACAATCTAACAACACCAGATTAAAAAAGGAACTTACACCACTATCGGGAACATGTCTGTAAGTGTCATGATACTCTTTTTTTAAAATTTTTTTCATGAAAGAAAATGTTATGAGAATGTACAAAAAGCAAATGAAATGAATATGTAAAAAAAATTTTACTATCTCCTAATATGCAATGATTTTTTTAAAAAAAAAATAAGAAAAAGAAAAAAAAAGTCGTAAAATGAAATAAAAAAGATGTAATATGCATGATTATGCGATGCAATATGATATAGAGGTAGGTAGTTTATTTTCTCAAAATGCATGTGACCTACATGGTTATTTTCTTATTTGATTGTTTTATAGTCTTTAACATGAACCTTCACCATGGGTGGCTCTATAGTTCTAAATCGGTTCCTAGAGCACACAACTCAATTCTAAAATATTAAACCAATTATTAGGTAAGCTATTAAAATAGAAATATTCTAGAAAAGCTCCACTCTAGGTGAGACTTTCATGACAACCAAATAAGATGTACATCCAGAAGATTATCATTACACAGTCTCTAACTTATCTTAGGTTGCACTCAACCCGAGTATATAGCTCACTCATAAGTGTGTGAATCATGTGTTAGTATAGTGTTTAGATAAATAAATAAAATAAAACAACTACCACAATTAGAACCAATTACCATAATTGCATGTAAATGACCAAAAATAAATAAAATCACAACGATTATATTCACAATAAATATATAATAAAATAATTAAAACAAATAAAAACAAGAGGGATAATATAAATAAAAATAAATAATTATATAGAATTAATTAGATTGGGCTTGTCTCTCAAAAAATCCCCAGCAGAGTCGCCAAATGTCGCGTCCGGTTTGTCTGCGAAAAATGAGTCACCACCAATTTTATTTTTTAAAAGAAAGGGAAAATTAGAAAAAACCTAAAATAAAGTTCTTGAACAAAAAAATGGATTTGGGAGTCGATTATGAGTAGAGAAAGTAATATTACCCTACATCGTCTGTTAAAACGGTTACCCTATAATTAATTGTATACAAATTATTTATTTATTTAATTATTTATTTTGCTCCCTAAAAGAATAATAATAAGGAAAATAAATTATTTACATTAATAAAAGAAAGAAAAATATTTTTTTTTATTAATTTGGTTTGACAAGGAGAAAACCTTACTCGTACGTATCCCTAGGTGCAATAGGGAAATCAAAACACACGTAGTTCTTGGGTAGAAAATATTTATATGTTGTCCCATTTTATTATTACTGAATTTTAATTATTTTATTATTATAATTATTAATATATATATGTAAAAAAAAAGTAATAATGATAATAACGAAAAAGAGGTGAGATGTCTGTTCATGGATTGTTTTTTTATTTAGTTTTAGAGTTAAGAAAAATTAGTTATTGTTAGAAAAAAACAACACTAATGTGACGGTATGTGAACGGAACAGAAGGACGTGACGACGAAACAAAATATGCAGCATGTTAAAGAATTTTGCTCGTGCGTTGTCGGATCTGTTACCACACAAAGGTCACCGACGGCTAGAGGGTGAGTGATGCGGTGCGGCGAGCAAGGATGAATTTCATCCGGCGGCAGCGACTATTAATTCTAATCCTTAAAAAAAACTATTTATTGATCTAGTTTGTTGTTATGGTTTTTTGATAAATCATGATATGAGTTATGTGTTATGTTACAATGGGGTGATGTTTGTTTTACTTGGTGATTGGTTTATAAGCATCAATTATTTATATTTTTTTTAGTATCTGTGTTGCAAAACTATTTTAGGAATATGGACAGTAGATTAAAAAAAATGAAAGTTTAAAAAAACTAAATTGCAATTTTTTATTTAAAATTGAAGCAATAATAAAAAGAAAATAAGAGGAGGATAAGAACATTGATACCTTACTGCTCAATTGGTTTTGCTGGACCGACTTCATCAAAGTTCCAATTGTCTACTCCTCCCTATTTTTGCCTCTTATTCTCTCTGTTTTTTTTAATCGTGATCCTCTTTTGCCTATTATTCTCTCTTTTTTTAACTCAATAGTGCTCCCCTTTCTATACTCTTGGTGTCGATTATGTATTGACTTTCTAGGTGTAGGTTACAAAAGACAAGGAAATAATTGTGGATTGATTACCAATTATTATTCATCAATTTGTTTTCGGTTTCTTTTCATTCAAATGATCACCATTATGATGATTTTTATTACTATTCATCAATTTCTTTTCGGTTTCTTTTCATTCAAATGATCACCGTTGTGCCGATTTTTATTACCATCAATCCATTTCTTTTCGATTTCTTTTCCTTCAATTGATCACCATTATTCTGATTTTTATTACCATCAATCTATTTCTTTTCTGTTTCTTTTTATTCAATTATGTAATTTTTTTTATATTTTAGAAAAGAGTGAACGCTTGAACAAGAATCAAAGGCAAACAAGAACGAGAAACACCCATGATTGTCTAAAATTTATAGTCTAATTATTTATTTTTATTTATTATATTTTCTAATTTATATATATATATATATTATAAAATGGCTAAAGAAAGCGGACAAAATTAGGTGTCAACACATGTAGTACCACAAAGAAACCTCAAAATCCATTTTACAGCATTCCAATGCTCTCTACCTGGATTTGACAAAAATCTAATGACTGTACCAACAACATGCACAATATCGTGTCTTGTACGCACCAAGCCATACATCAAACTACCCACAACAAAAGCATAAGGACCTCGTTCCATGTCTCTTTTCTCATCTTCACTAGAAGGACTTTGTTTATAACTCAACTTAAAATGAGTTGTAAGAGGATTACTTACTGCCTTAGAGTTTACCATTTGAAACCTTTGCATGACATCCAAAATTTCTTCTTCTTTCTGTCACACATGATTCTTATGCCAACCATCTATTTAGCTGCTCCCATGTCTTTCATGGCAAAGGACTCGCCCAATTGCTTCTTCAACCTGTCAATCTTGAAAAGATTTTTCCCAACAATAAGTATGTCATCAACATATACTAATAGGATAGTGAAATCATCGTTAGAAAATTTTCTAACAAATACACAATGGTCAAAAGTAGTTTTCATGTATCCTTGGTCACACATAACAAACTCAAACTTTTTGTACCATTGCGTTGGAGCTTGCTTATAACCTTACAGACTCTTTTTCAGTCTACACGCATAGTCTTGCTTGCCTTCAACAAGAAAACCATCAGATTGCTTCATGTAAATGTCTTCCTCCAAATCACCATGAAGGAAAGCCGTTTTTATAGCCATTTGGTCTACCTCTAAGTCAAAAGTAGTTGCCAAACTCAACATGGTTTTAATCGATGACATTTTAACGACACGTGAGCAAATCTCATTAAAGTTAACACCCTTTCTTTGAAGGAAACCTTTCACCACTACTATGGCTTTATACCTCGAAGACTTTGAGTTACTCTGAAGCTTCACTCTATAGACCCACCTATTTTCCGAAGCCCTTTTTTCTTTTGGAAACTTCACCAAATCAAAAGTGTGATTATCATGCAAGGATTTCATCTCATCATGCATTACATCCAACCACTTTTAACTTTCTTCACTCTCCATGGCGTCTCGAAAACACTCAGGTTCTCCTTTATCAATCCAATTTATATACTCATCAGAAACATACCTTGTAGATGGCTGTCTCTGCCTCTTAGACCTCCTGAGTTAGGTTTGAGATGATTCATAAGCATCACTAAGATTCTCATTGTATGACAACTCATGATCTTCACATATTTGAATATTTACCTCTTATATAAGCTGATGATCATCAACACATTCATATGGCTCATCATTCTGAACATTATCATTAGTAGTATCCAATCAGGAACAAGTGACTTAACTGGATCACCATCAGCCAAGATGTTATCTCTCTTAGGTGTAGTCTTCTCCACCTTATCAATGTCTTCAATAGTTTGGTCTTCCATGAACACTACATCACGACTTCTGATAACCTTTTTGTCTATAGGATCATACACTTGTAGCCAAATTCATCATCACCATAATCAAATGAAGATACACTGCTTTGACTTTGCATCCAACTTGGATCTTTCATCCTTTAGAACATGCACAAAAGCCTTGCAACCAAAAACACTCAAATGATCATACTTGACATGCTTGTTAAACCATACCTTGTCTGGTAACTCACTATTTAAAGCGACGATAGGAGTGAGATTAATAACATGCACCGCCGTGTATAGTGCCTCACCCCAATAATGTTTAGGCAACTTAGCTTTAGAGGGAACACACCTAACTCTCTCAACAAGTGTTCAATTCATCATCTCTGCTAAACCATTCAGCTAAGGAGTTTTAGGAGGAGTCTTTGCATGTGCTATACCCTTTTTCTTGCAATAGACATCAAAGGGTCCAAAATACTCACCATCGTTGTCAGTACAAACACGTTTGATCTTCTTGCCTGTTTGCCTCTCAACCAAAGCATGAAATTGTTCGAACTTATCGAACACTTGGTTTTTTGTCTTCAAAGCATAAACCCATAGTTTCTTGGAGCAGTCGTAAATAAAAGTAACAAAATAAAGTGCACCACTAAAAGATTTTAACTTTAAAGGGCCACAAACGTCATAACGCACTAACTGAAGTAACTTTGACTTTCTATAGGGAAAATTCCTTTTGAAGGGTACTCTAGTTTGTTTACCAACCTTGCAGTGAGAACATTTCTCCAAATCTACATTCTTCAATCTTAGAAGCACATCCTTTTTTGGCTAAACAATTTAACCCTTTTTCACATATATGGCTAAGCCTTCGGTGCCACAAAGATGCTTCCATATCAATAACATTCACATTGTCTTTAGCAACCAAAGCTTTTGTCAAATACAATATACTAATTTTCTCCCGTCTAGTCACAACCAAGTTAGATTTACTGAGTTTCCCCTTTCCAAAAGCAAAATGATTATCAAAACCATTTTTATCAAGCATATGCACATAGATCAAATTGAAGCAAACATCTGGAGCATGTTTGACTCATTTAAGCAACAATTGCATTCCCATGTGTGTTTGCAAGCATAAATCACCAATACCAATTACCTTAGATATACCATCATTACCCATCTTCAAAACTCCAAAGTCACATGAAGTATAAGATGTGAAGAACTCCTTCCTCGATGTAACATGTAGTGTAGCACTACTATCAATTGTCTCATAGTCATAGAGAATAACAAGATCATCACTAGTAGCAGTAGTAACATGGTCATCATCAATATCATCATCATGACATCTTTGTTTCTGCTTACCCTTCTTGCCTTTATTCTCATTTTTCCACATAAAACAATTCTTCTACATGTGCCCTATTCTATGACAATAATGACACTCCAAATTTTTGTATCTAGAATTGAACTTGCTTATGCTATTTCCTCTACCACCCTTCGGTTCTTTTTTCTGATTTGTCCCCTATATTCAATGACAAGAACTTCAAATTGAGATGAAGAACCTTATGCCTTCCTTCTTATTTCCTCATTCAAAACACCACCCTTAGCCGTTTCCAAAGAAACAACACCTTTAGGAGCTGAACTCGTTATAGAAACCCAAAATGTGTCCCATGACTATGGTAAAGATAACAATAGAAATGGTCCCAAGAGCTCATCATCAAACTTGATACCCATTTCTAACATTTGATCAAGGAGACCCTGAAATTCACTCAAGTGGTTTGAAATGGAAGTCCTCTCCTTATACGTCAAACTTATGAAATTATTCAGCAAGAAAAATTTATTATTCCTTGATTTAGAGGCAAACAAGGTTTGTATTTTAACCCACAAATTTTTTCATTTGTCTCATTAGCAATATGATTTATGAACATTATCTTCTACATATTGCCTAACAAAACCACATACATGTTGATGTTCAAAATCCCATTCTTCCGTAGATTTATCATCCAACCTTTTAGAATTAAAAATTGGAAGACATATTTTCTTCACAAATAACAAATCTTTCATCTTGCCTTTCCACAAGCATACCATCTTTATATTCATATTTGCCTCCATCATTCAAGCAAGTCAAATAGCCTTTTAACCAAGAGATCTGATGCCACTCTGATAGGAATAAACATAGAAATACGATAACAAGTTATGCGCAGCGGATTTAAAATTCTCCCAACTTGCATGAATTCGCGAGGAGCATCAACAAATATATATATGGCAGCTAATTGATCAAAATAAAATAACATAAAGAACACATGTATTTTAACGTGGAAAAGCCCTCAATGCAAGGATAAAAACCACATGTCGTCCAGACCAAAGAAATAGCTCAACTATAATTAAATAAGGGTACAAGAGAGTCTCAAAATGATGCACAAATTGTGCCTACAACCAGCCAAAATAACAAAGCACTAAAACTTACAAATGAAAAGCAAGAAGAAAAACACCCAAAAAAACCTGTTGCTGTACGAGCACCATTCCTCCCTCTCCAAACGCCGTTTCATCGATCCAACCGTTGAAAAAAAGACCTGAATGTTGCGAACCTGCTGTCCAAAAATCAGCCCAATCTAACAGTTAACAAATGAGCAATCGATGTTTTTCCGAGACTGATTTAACAAAATTGGGGATAAGGTTTACTTTTTTCTGTTCTCTTTTGGTGGATGCCTTTTCTATCAAAATAGTATCTCTCTTACAAATCTAGTCAAAACCTTGTCCAGTTAAATAAGTGAGACACACAGGCTACAATATTTGGGCCTTTCTCCATATAGGAAGGGAGCCCAATACCCAACAAAATAATCAATCCATCTTGTTTCGCTTAGTCACACTTTCAACCAATATAAAATAGGGAAGAGCTAGATCATTCAAAAGGTGTTAGTTTATATGAACCAACTAGTCAAACTCGTTATAACATTGAGTTTAGACCTTCAACTTTCTGCCACATTTTATTATGGCTTTCGGTCCGATCCAAAACACCTAATTGAGAAAATTGGATTTTGTACCTCTCAATTATACCTATACCTCCATTTATAATTTTTGTTCCTTAACTTCCAAAAATATTCGTATGTGAATATTGTCATTAAAAATAAATTCGGATAATTAAGGATACATAATTGAAAGAGTAGCTTTTTTCTTTGAAATTCTCAAATTGACAATATTAGTTTGATAGTTATTCCGACCTAGAAATTTAGTTTTTTTTTTGAATTTTTCAGTACATAATATAACTACCAGACTATTCAAAAACTGAAATTTCTGGTAGAAAATAACTACCAAAAATTTATGAAAAATGAATTTTCCGAGTAAATTTTTTTTCTTACATTTTTTTTAATTTTTCATTCATTTTTATTGAAAGAGGAGCAAATGAGCAAAAAACATTGTATAACATTCTCAAGTTCAACCTCTTATACAATCTAATAGGAGAGCCGCTATTGAGAAAAAGAGAAACGAAGATATGCAACAAAAGGTTCAAGAGCATCAAGAGGATTATGTTTAGCCTGAGTTTGAAGGAGCAGTGAATTAGGATCCTACATTTTTTTAGGATCACATACAATAGGAGGAGCAGCAAGATCCTGCATTTGAGGATCTTTTACAACAGGAGGAGCAACATGATCACATGCATCAACGGGAGCAACAACCGAATCTTGTGCCCGACCAACCTCTGTTTCCTGGAAGACCATTCGATCTTTTTGTCCTTAAAGACTATGATCACCACAAAGCAGCTAGAGTGTGGAATGGACAAGTTAGTAAATAATTTATTTTATTACATAGTATCGTATGTATAGTTTAAGATATTTATAGTATAGTTTAGTATATGATGTATACTATAGTATAGTTTAATATATGTATAATATAGTTTAGTATATATATGTATATATAGTAAACTAACTAATAGTATAATTTATTGTGTGTTATTTTATTTAAATGATAGACGTGCATTGGAATTTGTTTCAAATGGAAAAAAAACATGACAAATTCATTGATATTAAATATGTATTACCTATTGAGATAGATCAATGGACTATTACACTTGACGATATTAGGGGTGTATTGGACATACCATGTTATGGGAAGTTATTCACACCTCAAGCTAACATGAGTGAAGATTTAGCAATTGTTGCAGCTGTTGAGTTATTGCGTGTTGATGAGACAAAAAATGTGAATGAGACTAAGGTCAATATAGGTGCTTCATATAGTTTTGAATGGTTGAAAGTTGTAATTTTTTAAGAAACTTCATAAAGGTCGACTAGACTTTGTTGCAAGGGCATACCTACTACATTTGATAAGGTGTACCATACTAACTGACAAAAGTTTTACTCTTGTATATGAAGGTGCAAAAACATGAGAAAAAGGGGTTGAATTGTGTTTTTCCTTATTAAAAAATTCTTTTGAAAATTCTAATTGGGATACTTAGAACAAATAAATAGATCAGAGGCAACAATAAAACAAAGTAACAGGGTAGAGGGAAAAACACCAGGATTTATATTGGTTTACTACCAACTTGGCAGCTACATCCAATCCCCTTAGCCTATAGGATTCATCCACTAATGCAAACCGGGGTTACAACACTTGAGCCTACAAGTCGGTCTTCTAAACTTCTAGCCTAAAACCTACATACCGTTGAGGCACTACAACACCTTGACCCTACAAGTCAACTTTTCTCAACTTCCAACTTGAAAACCTATAAGTTGTGGAGACAGAATATCGACTATCGGGCTGGGTTTTAAAGAGGTAAAGCTGAGTTCTATTTTTCTTCTTCTAAGAAGAATGATTATAGTGAACTTCACACTAAAATAAAGCCCTAGGCACTAAGGAATATAAAGTTGAACGAGTGCATTTGCTACAACTAAAACCTTAAATTATGAATATTTAGAGAATCTTGAGTTCGTAAGGTTTTCTGAGTTGTTGTGTTGTATGTTCTTCTTCAGAATTGATCCCTTTATATGGAATGAATTAGGGTTTCAATACGGTCTCAAACATATTTCTGAGCGTATCTTAGTTGTGCAAAGTTAATAAAGTTCTTCACAAATTCTGATAGACACGGTTTGGGAATATGATCGTTGAAGCTTGATTAATTCCGAAATGAATCTTCAACCAAATCTTCTAGAATGATTATGTGTAAGAATGTCTGGATAACGCTTGAAAATAATTCTACTTGAATATTCTGAGCGTATCTCCCTTGTGCGAGATCTTCACAAAAAACAAACCCTAATAAATATGGTTTGGGAATATAATCGTTGTAGTTTGTTTAATTCCAAAATGAATCTTCAACCAAATCTTCTGTCATGATTCTGTGCGAGAATGTATAGATAGCGCTTGAAAATAATTCACCCTGAATCTTCTTTCATATGGTTGTTTAAAAGCAGATGGAATAGATCATAATATGTTCTTGGACCATCAGATGTACGAAACAACTTAGTCTTCATCAGAGCATTGACTTTCCATTAGAGCGATTGACTTTTTTCATCAGAACATAACTTGATCATCGGAGTTAGATGTTGTGTTGCTTGGTTCAGGTAGTCAAAGGCTGAGACAAAACTACATGACTTAGAATTAGTGGCATGGGCAACGTCCCCTAGTTGCATCTTTAGACCATGTTGTATATCAGAGGTCATTTCTTAGAGCAAGTTGCAGTCTTTAGAGTGAGCAGAACTTGAGCTTCAGACTTCAAAGGCATGCTAAATAGAGGCATGGTTTATGAAGTGGCTAGAATATCACTAGAAGAAGGGTTGAATAGAGATATTCGAGGTTTTAAAAATTCTGTTTTAGTTTTAAACTTCTGTCCTCTTTCAGAGGATGATTAACAGATGTTGTAAAGTAGGGAGAGAATAATGACACACGAATTTTTATACTGGTTCACCCAATGAAGGCTGCGTCCAGTCCTCACGCACTTGTGAGTTTTTACTAAGTATCAAAAGCTATCAGCCTCTCACTGAGGTTGATTACAAATCGTGTATTCTTTAGCTTCACCAAGCTTACAATTCTTTCCTTCTGATTTCTCTCAAGTGTTACTCACTTGAAGTTCTAAAGATGATATGAAGTAGTTTAATAGGAATTACTTTTTACAAAGATGAAACAAAGATCTAGTGTAAGATTATAGAAAGCTTGAAAGGAGATTGATAATGATCTTGATAGCCTCTTGATATTTTCTGTTTTGCTCGTGTAGTTGTGTGTTGCTGAAGAAGAGGAACCTTCCTTTTATAGAGAGAAGGAAACTTTCTCTTCAAGAAAATTTGCTTTTCTGACCGTTTTCCCAAGTTGTAATGATCCTTAGTTTTGTTTTGAATTTACAGCCTTGCCATTCTGTCCTTTTACAGCCTCGCACTTGGGAGGTTACTTCTTTACTTAGCTTTCCAGGAGGTTGGATCATTCCATACGTTTTTAACAACTGGCCAGTGCTCTTTTCTGGTTCCAAGACATGACCCTTCTCTGCTTGCGAATGATGCAGATTTTGATACTTTGGAACTGTTAGTTGTTCTTAATGTAAGAGGATGAAGAAGCAGCTAGAGTTTATCCTCTGGTAATTTCCTTTTGGTGTCTGAAGTTCACCTTATGGTATTAGTCTTATGATGTTTACCTTCTGGTGTTTCATCTTCTGATGTTTACCTTCTAGAGTTCATATTCTAATATTTATCTTCTGGTGTGTATCTTCTGGTATTCATCTTCTGATGTTTATCTTCAGGTTTTTAACTTCTGGTATTCATCTTATGATGTTTATCATGTGAAGTTCATCTTTCGATTTTTATCCTCTGATTTATTTCTTCTGAAATTCATCTTCTGATGTATATCTTTTGATATTCATTTTTGATGTTCATCTTCTGATGTCGGCCAACCTGGACTAGCAAACTGGTCTGCTGTGATCCTCTGATCTCGACAAATGCTGGACCATACATTCTTAAATCTGGACCATTTATCTGAACATTTTCCCTCTGATCTGGACCAATTCTGAACTGGGTCTAGATTGAACTGAAATTAAATCTAGACAAATGATATTTCAGTCTGGACATTTTACCTTCTGATTTGGATCAGGTCTGGATCATATCTGGACATCATTTCTTCTGGTATGGACTTAGTTTCATACCCTGAACCCTGCTATCTTCTAGTCTGGGTTAAATCTGGATTGATTCCTTTGTTCTAGACCTATTAACTTATCCTCTGATTAAGTCTAGATCGAGTCTGGGCTGTTCATCATTTCACTGCGAGGCCATCTTCTGGTCAGAATAGCTTCTGGACTAAGTCTGATTCACGATTCCTTCTGGTCTGGATCTAGTCTCCCTCTAGCAGGCTTCCTTCTGGTCTGGTCTATGTCTCCTTCTGACTTTGCTTCCTTCTGATATGCGCTAGCAAAGATATCCTCTGGAGATTTCAGGATGCATCCTCTGCTACTTTCTGGATGTATTATCTGGTGTCTTCAACTTTCAGGTTTTCTGCTTCTGGAATTCTGCTTCTGGTTTTCTATTCCAGATGTTTTGCCTCTGGTTTTCTGTTCCAGATGTTCTGCTTCTGGTTTTCTGTTCCAAATGTTTTGCTTCCGTTTTCCAGATGTTCTGCTTCTGGTTTTCTATTCCAAATCTTCTATTTTCCAGATGTTCTGCTTCTGGTGTTTTAACTTCAGATTTTCTGCTTTAGGAATTAACAGCTTTGTTTCCTGCATGCATTCATTCTTCTGGATAGGAGGTTGCGATCTTTGGATCTTGTTCCTTTCTTACTTAAATGCACGTATTAGTGTAATCATAATCTTAAGATAATTTTATTATCATTAAAAGAGATTTTTTCTCAACAATCTCCCCCTTTTTGATGATGACAAAATTTCTTTAGATTATTTAAAATAAAATTGTAAAGGTGCTGTTTTTGAGTATGAAGCTCCCCCTCAGTATGAGCTGAAAGGAATAGGGGCTCCCCCTCAGAAAGTGCATAAAAGAATTTAAAGATTTTTGAACCAATCTGAATACTTTATATTGATTATAAGAAGATCATACAAAAAAGTGGTTCAACAGAAAAAAAAAACATAGAGGATTGAATTACGATAATTTCAAAAAGCATCCTCTTTTCTAAGTTCCTAATCATTGACAATTTTAATTTTAATATATCTCCCCCAAATTTGTCAACAACAAAAAGTCAGTGGGGCCCAAAGGATGGTGGTCTACATGGAAGGAGAGGAATCATCAGACGAGGAGGAGGTTGAGGGACGAGGCAGTGGTGGAGGAGGATGAATAGAGGGTACTGGAGGTTGTGCTTCTGGAGCAACAATCTTGACCAAGTGTGCTGTGACCCATTCTAGAAGAGTGCTAAACTGCGCCAGAGTTTGATGAAAGGTGGCCATTGTTGTAAAATGTTTTTTTTGGAGTTACTTTTCTTTTTGAAGTTGCTATTTTGGTAGGTTTGGAGGAAGGAGTTTTTGAAGAATCAAAGTATGTTGCCTCAGAATCATCTGAGTCAATAACATGAACAATGTTGTCTTGAATGAATTGTTTTGATGATATTTTTCCATATATGATTCGTGATGATCGTCTAGAAGGAGTTGATGATGAAGTTTTTTGAGAAAATGTTTTTCTGGTTTTTGAAAAATGGTGGGGTTTGGATCATTTTGAGAGGAGTCACTTGAGTAGTTTTCAGATTGATTTTCATATGAGTTTGAGGAAAGTTTTCTTTTTCCAGCAGATTTGGTGCGAGCCATTTTTGGATAATTGAGGTTTGAATTTTTACAATGGGTAAATGGAAGAAGACACATGAGTTAATGAAATTATTTGTTACCGTTGGAGGGAAGAAGTATGGAGGCATAGGTTTAATCATGTCAGGCTAGGGAGGAGCACGGGTGACTTATCCATTGGGCAGTGAGTAAGTAACGGAAATCGAGGAACCTTTTTGCAGAGAGTGTAATCAGCAGTGATTTGACTTGTCTCCCTCTGACTTTTGCAATTTTCAAATTTTGGAGGAGGATAGAGATTTTTCTGAGTTGTCCATCCTCAGATTTATTTTTCTTTAGAGTAATAAAACAATAACATTATGATTTAAAGTTTTGTAAATCTTATCTTTATACAATTTTTGAAAGATTTATAATGGAAAGTTTTTCTAAATTTTTTTAAAAACGATCCTCCTGGAGAGGTTTGGTGAAAATGTCAGCAAGCTGATTTTCAGTTTCAATGAAAATTAATTCAACATCTCCTTTTTGAACACGATCTCTTAAGAAATGATGTTTAATCTCAATATGTTTAGATCTAGAGTGTTGAATAGGGTTTTTGGAAAGATTAATAGCACTTGTGTTGTCACAAAGGATGGGAATTTTTGTGTACCTTAAAGAGTAGTCTTCCATTTGATTTTTTACCCAGAGAATTTGAGAGCAACATTGAGCAGCAGAAACGTATTCAGCTTCTGTAGTGAAGAGAGCTATGGTATTTTGTTTTTTATATGACCAACTAATGAGAGATGAGCCCAGAAATTGACATGGTCCACTTGTGCTTTTCCTCTCAATTTTGTCACCAGCATAATCAGCATCACAATATGCCAAAAGATCAAGATTTGAATCCTTTTTGTACCAAATTCCCAGATTTATGGTTCCAACTAGATACCTGAATATCCTTTTTACTGCAGTGAGGTGTGATTCTTTAGGGGATAATTGAAACCTTGCACACATACCTACTGAAAACACAATGTCAGGTCTGCTGGCTATTAAGTATAGCAAGGATCCAATCATTCCTCTGTACTCATTTTCAGAAATAGAGGTTCCTTCATCATCCTGATGTAGTGAGGAAGATGGATGCATAGGAGTGCTCATTGATTTTGCAAGATTCATGTTATATTTTTTCAGGAGATCCTTGGTATATTTTTCTTGAGAAATGAAGATTCCTGATTCTAATTGTTTTATTTGTAATCCAAGAAAGAATTTTAATTCTCCCATCATGCTCATTTCAAGCTTTCTTTGCATGAGGTTGGAGAATTCTTTTCACATTTTCTCATTTGTGGATCCAAAGATTATGTCATCCACATAGATTTGAACAGTCAACATATCCTCATTATGAATCTTTTTAAACAAAGTTGTCTCAATCTGACCTCTTGAGAAGCCATTTTCTTTTAGAAAGTAACTCAACCTTTCATACCAAGCACTAGGAGCTTGCTTTAATCCATAAAGAGCTTTTGAGAGCTTGTACACATGATCTGGTTTCTTTTTATCCTTGAATTCAGGAGGTTGGTGAACATACACTTCTTCATTTAAGAATCCATTCAAGAAGGCACTTTTGACATCCATTTGATATAGTTTTATTCCTTTATGTGTGGCATAAGCTAAGAGGATTCTGATTGCTTCGAGTCTTGCAACTGGTGCAAATGTTTCATCATAATCAATTCCTTCTTGTTGGTTGTAACCTTGTGCCACTAATCTTGCTTTATTTCGTATGAACTCTCCATCCTCATTTAGTTTGTTTCTGAAGATCCATTTGGTTCCAATGATGGATTTTTCCAGAGGATGGGGCACAAGATTCCACACTTTATTTCATCCATGATTGATCACTTATGGCTTGATCAATGTTCTTTGGTTCAACTTGAGATATCATGGCCATGTTGATTGAATCTCCTCTCAATGATTGCCTTGTCCTAACTCCATCAATAGTATCACCTATGATCAGATCTGGAGGATGATACGTTATAGTCTTCCATCCTCTTGGAGGCTGCTGAGAGGTTGGATCAGAAATGTTCTCCTCATTTGGGTTGTGAACTTTAGAGGATGAATTTTCATCTTCTTCAATTTTATCCTTGTTTTCTAAACACAAGTAATCAAATTCATCAAAAATAACATGCATGGATTCCTCCACAGTTTGAGTTCTAAGATTATAGATTCTATAACCTTTTGAAGATGTGGAGTATCCCAAAAATATACCTTTATCAGATTTCGGATCAAACTTTCCCAAATTTTCTTTATTATTTAGGATGTAGCAGTAACATCCAAATATATGAAAATAAGAAATATTTGGTTTTCTACCTTTCCAAAGTTCGTATGGAGTTTTGTTTAAAATTTTTCTAATTGAAACTCGGTTTGAAACATAGCAAGTTGTGTTGATAGCTTCAGCCCAAAAATATTTTTCAATGTTGGCTTCATTTAGAATAGTTCTAGCCATTTCTTGTAAAGTTCTATTTTTCCTTTCAACAACTCCATTTTGTTGAGGAGTTCTTGGACAAGAAAAATTATGAGAAATACCATTTTCATCAAAAAAAGTTTCGAAAGACTCATTTTCAAATTCTCCCCCGTGATCACTTCTAACTGAGATAATCTTTGATCCTTTTTCATTTTGTATCTTCTTACAAAAATATTGAAAAGCCTCAAAGGCTTCATTTTTGTGTTTTAAAAATAAGACCCAAGTAAATCGTGAAAAGTCATCAACAATAAAAAATCCATATCTTTTTCCACTAAGAGTTGGAGTTTTGATAGGACCAAATAGGTCAATATGAAGGAGTTCAAGAGGTTGATTTGTTGAAACAATATTGTTGGAGTGAAAGCTACTTTTAACTTGTTTTCCTTTGGCACCAGCCTCACATACTTTGTCTTTTTCAAAATTTATTTTTGGAAGACCTTTAACTAATTCTAATTTTGATAATTTAGACATAGTATTCAAGCTAGTATGACCAGCCCGTTTGTGCCAAATCCATTTATCCTTTTCAATAGCCATAAAACAAGATTCAGTAGGTAAATCATCTAAATATAAGACATATAAGTTCTTTATCCTTATACCTGAGAATAAAACTCTACCCGAGGATGAATGCTTGACCTCGCATAGAGTGGGTTTAAAAATTACTTCAAATCCACTATCACAAAGTTGGCTAATGCTTAGCAAGTTATGTTTTAAACCATCAACATACTGAAAATTTTCGATTTTGGCAGAATTTTTTTACCAATAATACCTGTTCCTTTGATTTGAGCTTTATCATTGTTGCCAAATGTAACTGATCCTCCATCTTTTGATTCCAGAGATAAAGCAATGCTTATCTCCTGTCATATGTCTTGAGCAGCCACTGTTCAAGAACCAAGGCTTTCTTTTGTTGATCAGAGGATGTACTTGTGTTAGAATTTAGAAGAGACTTAGGTACCCATATAGAATTGGGTCCTTGGTGGTTAGTCCGTTCTTTTGTAAGGATTTTCTTTTTGTGATAGCAAGTGGAATCATGATGTCCATGCTTATTACAAAATGAACATTTCCTTTTGTTACTTTCAGCTTTTTTCTTAGCAAGACATACTTCGATAGTATGTCCATGCTTTTTGCAAAAAATGCACTTAGGTCTATCCTCTAGGTTCTTTGGTAGAAAAAAATTTTCATATAATTTTTGTTTTTGAGAACTTTTAAAACCAATACCAGCTTTGTCAAATATACCAGATTGAGATCCCATAATTTTTTTGAATGTTTATGTGGATTTGACAAAGTTGGTAATGTCATTTTTTAGTTCTTCAACTTTGATTTTCAAGTCCTTCTTTTCTGTGTCCTCTTCAGGAGGATGGATTTTGACATTCTCTTTGTTTAAAGTGTTTTGTTGCTCAGACAATTTTTTATTTGATTGCTGCAAGTCTAAAATGATTTTATGAAACTCTTCATTCTTAGCTTGAAGTTCCTTATTTAGTTTCTTTATTTCATAATTTTGGTTTTTAAGAAAACCACATTTTTGAGATAAAGTGTTTGAGTCATTCAAGAGATTGTCAAATTCTATTTCTAACTTTTCACAAGAAGGACATAAATCAGTGATGCTTACCTCATTTGTTTCTGAGTTTGCCAGGAGACAAAGGTTGGCTTCTTCTTCCTTTTCTTGCTCGGAGGATGATTCATCACTGTCATCCCAAGTTGCCATCATAGATTTATTCTTGTTATGAAATCTTCTTATGTTCCTTTTGTTTAGAGGACACTCAGTTTTGTAGTGTCCCATTTTATTGCATCCATAACAAGTTATCTGGCTTTTGTCAATCTTTTCTTTCTGAGAGGATCTTTTGTCTTGTCCTCTTCTGTTGATTATTCTTTGGATTCTTCTGGAAATTAGAGCCAGTTCATCCTTCTCTTCAGAAAGAGGATATTCTGAGTTATCCTTTTTTGTGATATTTTCAGAGTTTTTGGAGGATGGACTTTCAGTTTGACTGGATTTCAATGCAATCATTTTTCCCTTTTTTCTTGGTTTATCAGCAAGCAATAGAGGTTCATGAGCTCTAAGAGTTCCAACCAGATCTTCTAACCTCATGGTGGCTAAATTTCTTGCTTCTGTGATGGCAGTCATTATGGGTCTCCATTCCTTTGGTAAACTTCTTAATATCTTCCTTATTCTCTCTTGGACGGAGTATTCTTTTCCCACGCACTTGTGAGTTTTTACTAAGTATCAAAAGCTATTAGCCTCTCACTGAGGTTGATTACAAATCGTGTATTCTTTAGCTTCACCAAGCTTACAATTCTTTCCTTCTGATTTCTCTCAAGTGTTACTCACTTGAAGTTCTAAAGATGATATGAAGTAGTTTAATAGGAATTACTTTTTACAAAGATGAAACAAAGATCTAGTGTAAGATTATAGAAAGCTTGAAAGGAGATTGATAATGATCTTGATAGCCTCTTGATATTTTCTGTTTTGCTCGTGTAGTTGTGTGTTGCTGAAGAAGAGCAACCTTTCTTTTATAGAGAGAAGGAAACTTTCTCTTCAAGAAAATTTGCTTTTCTGACCGTTTTCCCAAGTTGTAATGATCCTTAGTTTTGTTTTGAATTTACAGCCTTGCCATTCTATCCTTTTACAGCCTGGCACTTGGGAGGTTACTTCTTTACTTAGCTTTCCAGGAGGTTGGATCATTCCATACGTTTTTAACAACTGGCCAGTGCTCTTTTCTGGTTCCAAGACATGACCCTTCTCTGCTTGCGAATGATGCAGATTTTGATACTTTGGAACTGTTAGTTGTTCTTAATGTAAGAGGATGAAGAAGCAGCTAGAGTTTATCCTCTGGTAATTTCCTTTTGGTGTCTGAAGTTCACCTTATGGTATTAGTCTTCTGATGTTTACCTTCTGGTGTTTCATCTTCTGATGTTTACCTTCTAGAGTTCATCTTCTGATATTTATCTTCTCATGTGTATCTTCTGGTATTCATCTTCTGATGTTTATCTTCAGGTTTTTAACTTCTGGTATTCATCTTCTGATGTTTATCATGTGAAGTTCATCTTCTGATTTTTATCCTCTCATTTATTTCTTCTGAAATTCATCTTCTGATGTATATCTTCTGATATTCATTTCTGATGTTCATCTTCTGATGTAGGCCAACCTGGACTAGCAAACTGGTCTGCTGTGATCCTCTGATCTCGGCCAATGCTGGACCATACATTCGGAAATCTGGACCATTTATCTGAACCTTTTCCCTCTGATCTGGACCAATTCTGAACTGGGTCTGGATCGAACTGAAATTAAATCTAGACAAATGATATTTCAGTCTGGACATTTTACCTTCTGATTTGGATCACGTCTGGATCATATCTCGACATCATTTCTTCTGGTCTGGATTTAGTTTCATACCCTAAACCCTGCTATCTTCTGGTCTGGGTTAAATCTGGATTGATTCTTTTGTTCTGGACCTATTAACTTATGCTCTAATTAAGTCTAGATCAAGTCTGGGCTGTTTATCATTTCACTGCCAGGCAATCTTCTGGTCAGAATAGCTTCTGGACTAAGTCTGATTCATGATTCCTTCTGGTCTGGATCAAGTCTCCCTCTGGCAGGTTTCCTTCTAGTCTGGTCTATGTCTCCTTCTGACTTTGCTTCCTTCTGATATGGGCCAGCAAAGATATCCTCTGGAGATTTCAGGATGCATCCTCTGCTACCTTCTGGATGCATTATCTGGTGTCTTCAACTTTCAGGTTTTCTGCTTCTGGAATTCTGCTTCTGGTTTTCTATTCCAGATGTTTTGCCTCTGGTTTTCTGTTCCAGATGTTCTGCTTCTGGTTTTCTGTTACAGATGTTTTGCTTCTGTTTTCCAGATGTTCTGCTTCTGGTTTTCTGTTCCAGATGTTTTGCTTCTGTTTTCCAGATGTTCTGCTTCTGGTTTTCTATTCCAAATCCTCTTTTTTCCAGATGTTCTGCTTCTGGTGTTTTAACTTCAAATTTTCTGCTTCAGGAATTAACGGCTTTGTTTCCTGCATGCATTCATTCTTCTGGACAGGAGGTTGCGATCTTTGGATCCTATTCCTTTCTTACTTAAATGCACGCATTAGTGTAATCATAATCTTAAGATAATTTTATTATCATTAAAAGAGATTTTTTCTCAACAATTTATTCATCATAGGCAGATGTGCAGAAGCTTCAGAGGCACACTGGATAGTCGCTTTAGAGGCAAATCTTTAGAGATAGATATGTGTAGACTGTTGGAATCAAGTTGGTTCTAAGTACATAGGATTTTGATGTTTACAAAAGCATTCCATGTAATGTTATTTTGTACTTAGAATTATTGTATTAAATGCCACCAAAAGATGAAGTCACAAGAGGCAGAAGCTGAGTTACAAGAAGATAAAATCAAAGTAAAGGATACACCTCCAGAAGACACCAGATAATGCATCCAGAAGGTACCAGAGGATGCAGCCTGAAGGCAACAGAGGATACACCAAGATGTTAAAACACCACCAGAGGATATCTTTCCTGACCCAAATCAGAAGGAAGCAGAGTCCAAAAAAAGACCTGGACTACACCAGAAGGAAGTCTGCCAGAGGGAGACTTGTTCCAGACCAGAAGAAATCAAAAGTCGGATTTGGTTTAGAATTTATTCTGACCAGAAGATAGCCTGGCAGTGAAATAATAATCAGTCCAGACTTGATCAGAGCATAAATTAATTGGTCCAGAACAAGAGATTTAATTCATATTTGGCCCAGACCAGAAGATAACATGGTTCAGAGTATGAAACTAAGTCCAGACCAGAAGAAATGATATCGATATTTAATCCAGACCTGATCCAGATTAGAAGGTAAATGTCCATATTAAAATATCCTATGTCCAGACTTAATTTTAGTTCAATCCAGACCCAGTTCAGAATTGGTCCAGATCAGAGGGAAGATATTCAGATCAATGGTCCAGATTTAAGCATCGTGGCCCAGTGTTGGCCGAGATCATAAGATCAGAACATGTGGTCCAGTGTTGGCCGAAATCAGAGGATCACATCAGATCAGATTATATGTTCCAGTGATTGGTCGAGATTAGAAGATCAGCACGTGTAGTCCAGTGTTGGCCGAAATTAGAGGATCACATCAGATCAGTTTGTATGGTCCAGATGTGGACGAGAGCAGAAGATCAAACGGTCCAGATTTAATCATGATGATAATCAATGGAGACTTGATTAAATTTGGGAAGCTATTGGCGGGAAGAAAGATTTTGTCTAGAATTAACTAAGAACAGGATTGGCCAAAGTTATTTTTCAAAGCAAATCTGGAGCTAAAAACATATGTTTTTTATTTAAGTGAAACCCAATTGGCAAAGGTATTTTTGCAAGAGTATCTGGCAAGATACAGCTCGAACTTAAGCATGGAAGAAACCCTAATTCTTCATCTATAAAAAGAGGCTCAAGGCAGAAGACTCAACATCGAAAATACTTGAGAATCATACACTTCCAAAAGCAAAATACTTGAGTTTTCAGTGAGGTCAATTGTGAGTATCCGCTTTCCAAAAGCAAGTACTCTAAGTTTTTCTTTCCCTTGTGTTAGATCTAAGTTGTTGAAGTAGAGTCTACAATTTGAAGGAGTCAGAAGGAGTGGCAGATTACTTAGCAGTTAGATTCAAGGTTCTTTTCCTCAAAAGTCTAGGACTGTTAGACTGTTTGAGAAGACTGACTTGGAGGGTCAGTGGTATTGTTGTAATTCAAGGTTTTTGAATTAGTAAAATCCTTCAAAGTGAAGTGACTGGACGTAGCATAGTTAATGTTGAACCAGTATAAAATTCTGAGTTTTATATTTACTTTATATCCGCTGCTAAATTTATTTTTTTCATACATCAGGTTTTGTTATAAAACTGCATAAACAGAAAAAGTAATCAAGTTAGTCAAACACAATTCAACCCCCGTTCTCGTGTTTGCACCTTCAATTGGCATCAGAGGTCAGTCTCAAGGCTGAGCACTTAACTAGTGTTTGAGGAAAGGTCCATGGGGTCAACAACATGGCAGAATACAAAGATGATTTTGGAGGCAATATCAACAGACCACCACTGTTCGATGGAGACAGGTTTGAGTATTGGAAGGATAGAATGAGAAGTTTCTTCATATCTCAAGATCCTGAATTATGGAAGCTGGTAGTCAAAGGGTACACTGCACCTACTGTTCCAAGAGATCCAACTAAAGAACTGGACATGGAAGATATGAAACCAGACCAGAGCAAATTATACAAAATGCATCACAAGTCCAGAACTATCATGATCAGTGCCATCACATTCAAGGAATTTGACAGATGCACAGATAAAGAAAGGGCTAACATACTGGTCAAACAGTATGAGATGTTCAAGATGGAAGATGATGAAAACATTGATGGAATGTTCTGTAGATTCCAGACTTTGATATCTGGACTGAAGGTCTTGAAGAAAAGCTACACAACAGCAGATCATGTCAAGAAGATTCTAAGAAGCTTACCAACCAAGTGGAGACCAATGGTTGCTGTAGTTCAGCAAGCCAGAGATCTGAATAACTTAAGACTTGAAGATCTGATCAGCTCACTCAAGTCTCATGAAATAGAACTGGAAGTAGATGAACCAAAGAAGAAGAAGAATCTGGCCCTGAAGTCAAAACAGAAGAAAGTTGCAAGGGCAGCACCAGAATCAGAGGATAGCAACAGTGACAGTGATGATATGGCTTACTTAACCAAACAGATGGTTAAGATCTGGGAAAATAGGAAGAGGAGAGGCTCCAAGAATAAACATAACAGCAAAGGAAAGGAAAAATTTGACAAGAAGAGTATCGTCTTTTATGGATGCAATGAACCTGGACATATCAAGTCAGAATGTCCAAATCTGGAAAAAGGCAAACAGCACAAGAAGAGTTCCAGATTCAAAAAGAAGGGTTTGATGGCAGCCTGGGATGTATCAGAAGAAGAATCGTCTGATAAAGAAGAGGCATAAACAGCAATGATGGCACACATCAGGTCTACCTCTGGACGTCATAAAGGCACAGTTTCAGGAAGGAAAGCAGGCAGAAGGAAAAATGATCAAAGCAGTCATTCAGGCAAGTCTGGAAGCACATCAAAGGAAGCACATCAGAGGAAGCAATTCTAGCTCTGATGGCTCATACCAACTCAAGTTCTGGATAGAGCTCAGGCTCTGGAATAGATTGAGAGATGAAGACAATGAGGTATTTTCTGATCTCACTAAATCTGAATTAATCGATGTTGTAAAAGACTTTTTAAATGCAAATAATAAGATGTCTTTAAAAATGAAAACTCTTAGGGAAGATAAGAAAAATCTGACCAAAGAAATCCATGTTTTAAAGAATCAAAATTATGAGTATGCAACTGAAAACAAGGATTTTAGAACTGAAGTTGCAAGACTCAAATCTGAAAACCAAACTCTTAAAAGTAATATTGGTTCCACTTCCAAAACTGTTTGTGAATCTAATATGCATGAGCAATTTTTTCAAAACTTTATTTCTAATGGAATGGAAAGAAGTAAATATGCATATATGATTTATTGAAACAATAACATTGGAAAAAGAGTTCTTGGTTTTACACAAACTACTGCCGAAACTAAAACTGTTCATTATGATGTTTTATGCATTGTTTATACTAAGAAAGGTCACTCTGAATTATCTTTTCCAATGGTAAAATCTGAACAAGATCAAAGAGCTGTTAAAACTAACAAACCTGGACCCTGTTGGAACCAAGTTGGTTCTAAGTACTTAGGATCTTGATGTTTACAAAAGCACTCCATGTAATCTTATTTTGTACCTTGAATTAATACATTAAATGCCACTAGAAGATGAAGTTTCCATAGGCAGAAGATGAAGACATCAGATAATGCATCCAGAAGGTACCAGAGGATGCATCCTGAAATTACCAGAGGATATCTTTGCTGGCCCATATAAGAAGGAAGCAAAGTCAGAAGGAGACCTGAACCAGACCAAAAGGAAGCTGGCCAGAGGGAGACTTGAACCAGACCAGAAGGAATCATTAGTCAGACTTAGTCCAGAAGTTATTCTGACCAGAAGATGGCCTGGCAGTGAAATTATAAACAGCCCAAACTTGATCCAGACTTAATCAGATGATAAATTAATGTGTCCAGAACAAGAGATTCAATCCAGATTTGACCCAGACCAGAAGATAGCATGGTTCAGGGTATGAAACTAAGTCCAGACCAGAAGAAATGATGTCCAGATTTCGTCCAGACCTGATCCAAATTAGAAGGTAAAATGTCCATACTGAAATATTATTTGTCCAGATTTAATTTCAGTTCAATCCAGACCCTGTTCATAATTGGTCCAGATCAGAGGGAAGATGTTCAGATCAATGGTCCAGATTTAAGTATATGGCCCAGTGTTGGCCGATATCAGAAGATCAAACCATGGGCAAGTGTTGGCCGAAATCAGAAGGTCAGAATGTGTGGTCTAGCATTGGCCAAGATCAGAGGATCACATCAGATCAGTTTGCAAGTCCAGGCTGGCCGATATCATAAGATCAGAAGATCAGAAAGTGTGGTCCAGGGCTTGCCAAAATCAGAGGATCACAGCAGATCACTTAGTATGGTCCAGATGTGGACGAGAGCAGAAGATCAAAGGGTTCAGAATTAATCATGATGATAATCGGTGGAGATTTAATTTGATCAAAGTATTAAAAGGATTTGTTACAAAAATAAAGTGAAGTCGTTTGGGAGTTCAGAAGCTATTGGTGGGAAGGAAGATTTGGTTCAGAATTAATTAAAGTCAGGATTGGTGAAAGTTATTTTTGAAAGCAAATCTGGAGCTAAAAAGATATGTTTTTTATTTATATGAAACCCGATTGGCCAAGTTATTTTTGCAAGAGAATCCAGCAAGATATAGCTCGAAATTAAGCTCTGAAGAGACCCTAATCTGCATCTATAAAAGAAGGCTCAAGGCAGAATACTTAGTATCAAAAATCACAAAAGAGTCATACACTTCCAAAAGCTAACACTCAAGTTTTCAGTGAGGTTAATTGTGAGTTCCAGCTTTCCAGAAGCAAGCACTCGTGATATTTTCTTTCCCTTGTGTTAGATATAAGATGTTGAAGTAGAGTCTACAATCTGAGGGAGTCAGAAGGGGTAGCAGTTTACTTGGCAATTAGATTCAAGGTGTTGTAATTCCTTCTACAATCTGGGGTTGTCAGATTGGTTGGAGAAGACTTGACTTAGGAAGTCAAGGTGCTGCATTCCTCAAAAATCTAGGATTGTTAGACTGTTTGAGAAGACTGACTTGGAGGGTCAGTGGAACTGTTGTAATTCAAGGTTTTAGTGAAATCCTTCAAGGTGAAGGGACTGGACGTAGCCTCGTTAACGGTGAACCAGTATAAAATTCTGTGTTTTTATTTTTACTTTATATCCGCTGCTAACTTTGTTTTATTTATACATCAAGTTTTTTTTAAAACTGCAAAAACAGAAAAAGTATTCAAGTTAGTCAAACACAATTCAACCCCCTTCTCATGTTTGCACCTTCAAACCCAATCAGTTCTGGGTACCAAAAGATCAAATTGTCTATGTTGCAGATATTCTGAGCAACCAAAAGGAGACACCAACGATGGTGCCTGGACAATGGATGTTGGCAATGCACAAGCAGAAGAAGGTTTATGTTCCTGCTACAACCAGACAGAGGCAATGTGAGTCTGATGGAAGAAGGTCTGGTCAACTCAACCAGAACCAGAACTGGAACCATAATCAAAACTTGAACCAGAATCAGAACAGGAACTGGAACCAGAACCATAACTGGAACCAGAACCAGAACTGGAACCAGTATCAGAAGCACAGGAACAGGAACCAGAACCAACACTGGAACCAAAATCAGAATCAGTAATGGAACCAAAACCAACACTGGAACCAGAATCAGAATCAGTAATGGAACTAGAACCAGAACCAGAACAGGAATTACCAGAATCATCAGAATCACCAGAATCATCCAAATCACCAGAATCATCAAGGTTATCAGAATCACTAGATTCACCAAAGATACCAGAACCAAAACATGTTCCAGAATCATCAGAGGAACATGGTTTATTGATCAAAGATGAATCAAGGAAACTGCTCAAACAGGCTAGAAGCAGAACTGGCTCTGATGGCTCGAACAGAAGCTGAGTCTGACTCTGATTCTGACAGAGAAGAAGCAAGGTCTGATCAGCAACACAAAGATTGGTATCTTGACAGTGGATGCTCCAAACACATGACAGGAGGCAAATCCATGTTTCTGAATCTGAGTATGAAGAATGGAGGCAAAGTTTCCTTTGGAGGAAACCAGAAAGGTCAGATTATTAGTACAAGAACAGTTGGTAACAAATCTTCTTCCCTTTCTATTAAAAATGTTCTGTTAGTTAAAGGGCTGAAACATAATCTGTTGAGCATAAGTCAATTAAGTGATTGCAAGTATGATGTTATCTTTAATCAGAAAACATGCAAAGTTGTTAGACAACTTGATGGGTCTGTTTTATTTACTGGCATTAGAGAGGATAATGTTTATAAAATTGATCTGTTTAGTCTTGCTAAGCAACAGGTTAAATGCTTATTATCTGTAAGTGAGCAGAATCTGATTTGGCACAAGAGGCTAGGGCATGCAAACCCTAGACTTATATCTGAATTGAGCAAACTACAGTTGGTAAGAGGGCTTCCCAAGGTAAGTTCCAAAACTGAGATTCTATGTGAAACATGTCAAAGAGGTAAACAAACTAAAAGCTCTTTTAAAACTAAAAAAATGTGTTTCTACCTCTCAACCACTTGAACTGCTTCACTTAGATCTGTTTGGTCATGTTCAAACAACTTCTCTCAGTGGTAAGAAATATGGTTTTGTGATTGTTGATGATTACTCAAGGTGGACTTGGGTAAAAATTTTAAAGAACAAAGATGAATCTCACAAAGTGTTTATTTCTTTTTGTAAGCAAGTTATGAATGAACAGGGTATTAAGATCATAACCATCAGAAGTGATCATGGAGGTGAATTTGAAAACAAGTATTTTGAAGAATTCTGTGATGAGAATGGCATCTCTCACAACTTTTCATCCCCCAGAACACCTCAACAGAATGGAGTGGTAGAAAGGAAGAATAGATCACTGTAGGAAATGGCCAAAACCATGCTGAATGATATGAAGGTTGCCACCTACCACAGCTTGCTACATTCAAAATAGAGTGTACATCAGGTCAATCTTAAATAAAACTCCATATGAACTGTGGAAAGGTAAGAAACCTAACATTTCCTATTTCAAGCAATTTGGCTGTACTTGTTTTATGTTAAACACTAAAGATAATCTAGCTAAGTTTGACTCTAGATCCCAAAAGTGTACCTTTATTGGTTACTCTGAGAGATCAAAAGCTTATAGAGTGTTTAACTAGGAAACTAACATTGTGAAAGAATCACTCCACATTAAGTTTGATGATAAACAGCTTGACTCTAAAAAGTTAAAGCAAGATGAGGAAATTGCAGGTGAACCAGAGGCACAGGAACCAGAAGCTGGACCAGCAGCAGAACCCGAGAAAGGTAAAGATGAAGAAGAACATGCTGACTCTAAAGACAAGTCATAGGGAAAGAATGGGTGGAAGTACAAGTCTTTACATCCAGAATCTCTCATTATTGGCAGTGCAACAGAACCTTTCAAGACCAGATCGTCAAGTAGAGAAACCAGTCTGTTTGGTTTACTCTCAACAATTGAACCAAGCAATGTTGATGAAGCTTTGGCAGAGGAAGGTTGGATACTTGCAATGCAAGAAGAGCTGAATGAATTCCAAAGGAATGATGTTTGGGATCTGGTATCCAGACCAAACAAAAACATTATTGGAACCAATTGGGTGATTAGGAATAAACTCAATGAAAAAGGTGAAGTGGTAAGGAACAAAGCCAGACTTGTAGCTCAAGGATACAGTCAACAGGAATGTATAGATTACATTGAGACTTTTGCTCCAGTGGCCAGTTTTCTGACCTAATACAGAAAGAGTTCCAAATGAGCATGATGGGAGAACTTAAGTTCTTCCTGGGAATTCAGATTCACCAAGGTAAATCAGGTATACTCATTCACCAATCTAAATACACTAAAGAACTTCTCAAAAAGTTCAAGATGAGTGACTGTAAGCCTATGGCCACCCCCATGCACCCAACTTGCTCACTTGAGAAAGATGAAACCAGCCAAAAGGTAGACCAGAAAACATACAGAGGTATGATTGGATCCCTTCTTTACCTAACTACTTCTATTCCTGACATTTTGTTTAGTGTTTGTGTATGTGCCCGTTTTCAAGCTGACACTAGGGAATCCCATTTAACTGCTATCAAAAGAATCTTGAGATACCTTAAAGGAACCACCAACCTTACCTTGTTATACAAGAAAACCCCCACGTACAAACTAAGAGGTTTTTGTGATTTCGACTATGCTGGAGACAAGTTGGAAAGGAAAAGTACAAGTGGCAACTGCACTTTCTTAGGTGATAATTTGATCTCTTGGTCAAGAAAAAGACAAAGCACCATTGCCATGTCATCAACCGAAGCTGAGTATATATCAACAGTAGGATGCAGCTCACACTTAATCTGGATGAAACATCAACTTGAAGATTACAACATCTTTGAAACCAATATCCCTTTGTATTGTGATAACACTTCAGCCGTAAACCTAACCAAGAACCCTATATTACACTCTATAGCCAAACACATTGAAATAAAACACCATTTCATTAGGGACCATGTTCAAAAATGGAGTTTAAGCATCCAGTTTGTGGACACTGATCATCAATGGGCTGATAACTTCACAAGAGCATTACCTGAAGATAAGTTTGAGTTCATCAAGAAGCATCTCAACATTATCTCCATATTTGACTAGCTCAAGTAGTCATCTTAGGAGTTTTTAATTTTCTTGTAACTTTACTTGATGTTTTTTAATTTTCTGTTTTTACTTTCTGTAATTTGTAAAGAGAAAAACAAAAATACAAAAATAGTAGGACCTCGTTTTGGATTATGACAAAAAGGGGTAGAGAGAGAAAAAGGAGAAATAAGTAGAAAAGGAGAGATAAAAAGAAAGGAGGAGCGAAAAAGAAGGAGATGAAAAGAGGAGTTGAAAAGGAGAAGAAACACAGAGAGAGAAAAATAAAGATAGAACAAAAAGAAAGAGTGAAATGAGAAGGAGTTGAAAAGGAGAGGAGTAGAGAAGAAAAGAAAGAGTGATTTAAGAAGGAGTTGAAAAGGAGAAGAAAAAGTCATTATTAGACTTAGGGGGAGAGATTGGTCTGACGGGGAGTATTTCAAGTACTTCGAGTTATAACTAAAAAAATAAGTTAAGGTTTTGTCATCATCAAAAAGGGGGAGAATGTTGGAACTAAGTTAGTTCTAACTACTTAGGATTTTGATGTTTACAAAAGAACTCCATGTAATCTTATTTTGTACTTAGAATTATCATATTAAATGCCACCAAAAGATGAAGTCACCAGAGGCAGAAGATGAGTTACCAGAAGATAAAATCAAACAAGAGGATACACCTCCAGAAGACACCAAATAATGCATCCAGAAGGTACCAGAGGATGCAGCCTGAAGGCACCAGAGGATACACCAGGATGTCAAAACACCACCAAAGGATATCTTTCCTGGCCCAGATTAAAAGGAAGCAGAGTCCAGAAGGAGACCTGGACTACACCAGAAGGAAGTCTTCCAGAGGGAGACATATTCCAGACTAGAAGGAATCAAAAGTCGGATTTGGTTCAGAATTTATTCTGACTAGAAGATAGCCTGGCAGTGAAATAATAATCAGTCCAGACTTCATCCAAACTTGATCAGAGCATAAATTAATTGGTCCAGAACAAGAGATTTAATTCAGATTTGGCCCAGACCAGAAGATAGCATGGTTCAGAGTATGAAACTAAGTCCAGATTAGAAGAAATGATATCCAGATTTAATCCAGACCTGATCCAGATCAAAAGGTAAATGTCCAGATTAAAATATCCTATGTCCAGACTTAATTTTAGTTCAATCCAGACCCAGTTCAGAATTGGTCCAGATCAGAGGGAAGATATCAAGATCAATGGTCCAGATTTAAGCATCATGGCCCAGTGTTGGCCGAGTTCAAAAGATCAGAACATGTGGTCCAGTGTTGGCCGAAATCATAGGATCACAACATTTCAGATTATATGTTCCAGTGATTGGCCGAGATCAGAAGATCAAAACGTGTGGTCTAGTGTTGGCCGAAATCAGAGGATCACAGCAGATCAGTTTGTATGGTCCAGATGTGGACGAGAGCAGAAGATCAAACGGTCCAGATTTAATCATGATGATAATCAGTGGAGACTCGATTAAATTTGATCAAAGTATTAAAAGGATTTGATACAAAAATAAATTGAAGTCTTGTGGGAATTCAGAAGCTATTGGCGGGAAGAAAGGTTTGGTCTATAATTAATTAAGAACAAGATTGGCCAAAGTTATTTTTGAAATCAAATCTTGAGCTAAAAATATATGTTTTTTTATTTAAGTGAAACCCGATTGGCCAAGGTATTTTTGCAAGAGTATCTAGCAAGATATAGCTCGAACTTAAGCATGGACGAAACCCTAATTCTTCATCTATAAAAGGAGGCTCAAGGTAGAAGACTCAGCATTGAAACTACTTGAGAGTCATACACTTCCAAAAGCAAAATACTTGAGTTTTCAGTGAGGTCAATTGTGAGTATCCGCTTTCCAGAAGCAAGTACTCTATGTTTTTATTTCTCTTGTGTTAGATCTAAGTTGTTGAAGTAGAGTCTACAATCTGAAGGAGTCTGAAGGAGTAGTAGATTACTTAGCAGTTAGATTCAAGGTTCTTTTCCTCAAAAGTCTAGGTATGTTAGACTGTTTGAGAAAACTTACTTGGAGGGTCAGTGGTATTGTTGTAATTCAAGGTTTTTGAATTAGTGAAATCCTTCAAAGTGAAGGGACCGGATGTAGCCTAGTTAACGGTGAACCAGTATAAAATTCTGAGTTTTATATTTACTTTATATTCGCTGCTAACTCTGTTTTATTCATACATCAGTTTTTGTTATAAAACTGCAAAAATAGAAAAAGTAATCAAGTTAGTCAAACACAATTCAACCCCCCTTCTCGTGTTTGCACCTTCCATTGGCATCAGAGCTCGGTCTCAAGGCTGAGCACTTAACTAGTGTTTGAGGAAAGGTCCAAGGGGTCAACAACATGGCAGAATCCAAAGATGATTTTGGAGGCAACATCAACAGACCACCACTATTTGATGGAGACAGGTTTGAGTATTGGAAGGACAGAATGAGAAGTTTCTTCATATCTCAAGATCCTAAATTATGGAACCTGGTAGTCAAAGGGTACACTACACCTACTGTTCCAAGAGATCCAACTAAAGAACTGGACATGGAAGATATGAAACCAGACCAGAGCAAATTATACAAACTGCATCACAACTCCAGAACCATCATGATCAGTGCCATCACATTCAAGGAATTTGACAGATGCACAGATAAAGAAACAGCAAAGAGCATATTCAACAGTCTGGTTCTAACCTTTGAAGGAAGCCAACAGGTTCAAGAAGCAAGGGCTAACATACTGGTCAAATAGTATGAGATGTTCAAGATGGAAGATGATGAAGACATTGATGGAATGATCTGTTGATTCCAGACTCTGATATCTGGACTGAAGGTCTTGAAAAAAAGCTACACAACAGCAGATCATGTCAAGAAGATTCTAAGAAGCTTACCAACCAAGTGGACACCAATGGTTTCTGCATTTCAGCAAGCCAGAGATCTGAATAACTTAAGACTTGAAGATCTGATCAGCTCACTCAAGTCTCATGAAATAGAACTGGAAACAGATGAACGAAAGATCTTCTTAACAACTGTTAAGTGGGATTCTTTTGGATCATCCTAAAACGTGGCACAAACACAAAATAAATATCAGGTCTGGATGCAGTAAGGTAAAGAAGTTACCCGATCATTCCTTTGTATGTTTTCTAACCAACCCTTTTTCCTGATTCATCTTTATCAAGTGAGCATGTTGGATGCATTGGTGTAGATATAGGCTTGCATTCATCCAACTTGAACTTCTTGATAAGCTCTTTTGTATACTTTGTCTGATGAATGTACACACGTCTCTAACTTTGTTGAATTTGAATTCCGAAGAAGAACGTCAGTTCTCCAATCATACTCATTCAAAATTCATGTTGCATTAACTTAGCTAATTCTTGGTAAAGGGCATCGTTGAACCAAAAATAATATCATCTACATAAATCTGAATTATGAGAATGTCATTATTAATTTATTTTCTAAATAGGGTAGTGTCTACCTGCCATTTCTCAAAATCATTTTTAATTAGAAAATTGCTTAGTCTATCATATCAAGCTCTTGGTGCTTGTTTTAGACCATAAAGAGATTTTTTAAGTTTCAAAACATGGTTTGGAAACTCCATTTTCAAAACCTGGAGGTTGTTTTACATACACTTCCTCATTTATGTAACCATTTAGAAATGCACCTTTCACATTCATTTATTGATAGCAACAAAGGAAAGTAAAATATGATTACCTCTAACTTGGCCACCAAAGCAAACGTCTAAGTGTAATCAATAACTTCTTCCTGACTGTAACATTGTGTAACTAGGCGTGCTTTGTTCCTAACAACGTCTCCTTTTTTATTCAACTTGTTCCTGAACACCCATTTGGTTCCAATGGGTTTTTTATCATATAGTTTGGGTACAAGATCCCAAACGTTATTCCTCTTGAATACGTTGAGTTACTCTTGCATAGCCAAAATCCATCCTTCAACTACCAAAACTTCATCAACAAAGGCAGGATCAATCAGTAAGAGTAGACCAACCAAAGAAGTGTCCTTGAGAGCTGACATGTTCTTTAGAGGATCATTTGAGTTCCTTGTTAAGACAAAAATCTCAATTAATTGTTTTAATGTAAACAAACAAATATTAATTAAAGACTCTAATTATGATTTTAAATATTGTGTTATTTAACATGTGTTTTTGAGTGTGATAATCCATGATAGGTACTAAGAAAAAGCAAGCAAAATCAGTTTAAGGAAAAAACAAAAAATGAATTGCTAAAAAACCCATAATGTTCTTGACATTTTTTTCGAAAACCAAGAACGTTCTCCACGTTTTTCATTTCATCAAGAAAGTTCAAGTCAACTTTTAATACAAAGAAAGATCCGGCATTTTTCAAATGAATCTCTAGTATATCTACAAGGAATGTACAACTCTCATATTAGCAAAAGAAGTACTCCAAAAGATCAAAGGAGAAAAGATACGACTCAAAACAAAATGACATAATCATTCAAGATCGATCATTCTCCATGTTCAAGAACATTCTCCAACTTATGTGATACAGACCAAGAACGTTCTTTGAAACTGAAACTTCGGCATGAATTTAAGACATATATTCTTGTGACAAAGAAACCTTCAAATACTTTACAAATCAAATGAAAGAGAATGCATCAGATCAAAAAGTCTTGCAGTCAAAAAGGAGAAAAGTTTCAGTCAAAGCCTATTAAAGGAACTAAAGAGCTTAAAGAAAAATAAGACATTCAAGTACTAAGAAACATCATCACTTACATTCATAATTGAAAGTCTCACAAGATAAATCAGTACCATTCATTCACAAATTCATTGTTAATTAGCTTACTGAAATCTCTTGTAAAGAATCTAAACCTCAAACAAGTGTTGAGATTAATCAGATTATGCAAAACACTTTAAATCATTATTGTGTAAACTCATGACTATAAGAGTTGTTTATAGTTTGAGTAGTTTGTTAGAAAATATTTTTATGGTTAAAAGGTGAAGTGTAAAATTCTCTCAAGATTGATAGGTGACCTGATTGAACTCCTTTCTGGGTGAAAAAGATGTTATTTTTAACAGATCAAGGTTGATCTGAGCTAGGTGGTGTAAAACCAAGAAGGTTCTTCATTGGAACACTTAGTGGAAGATCTGACGATTGTGAGAACTAGACGTAGCCCGGGTTGGGTGAATCAGGATATATTGTTGTCTGATATCTCTTCCCTATCTCTATTTACTTTCAGTCTTCCAATTATCAAAGTTTAATAGATAAGTTAATTTCTGTTTTCAACTAACTAAGAACGTTCTTTATTTTCTATTTCTAGAACCAAGAACGTTCTTCGTTTTCTGTTTTCACAACCAAGATCAATCTTGAGTTATTTTCTTAAGTTTTAACAAGGAATTTTTAAATCGGCAAATTTACAATTCAAACCCCCTTCCTTGTAAATTGACATTGCTACTTCAATTGGCATCAGAGCACGGTCTCTAAAAATTAAACACCTAAATAGTGGTAGAGAAAAGATCTAGAAGAAAAATGTCAAAAGCCAAATACATTGTTGAAGGAGGATCTTCAAACAGGCCACCCTACTTTCAAAAATAAGATGCAACTATTTCTGAAATGAAAAGATATATGAATTTGGCATATCATAACTGATGGCGATTACATCCCAAGAGTAAATCAAGATGGTCCAACATCAGCTGAAAAAAGGGAAGCTGACTAGCCAATTGAAGATAAAACTATGGTACTCCAAAACTGTAAAGCTCAATTATTTTTATCTTGTGCCTTAAGCAGAGAAGAAAGTGAAAGAGATGAATGTAACACTACTAAAGAAGTTTGGGACACATTAGAAACCCATCATGAGTAAACAAGTTATGTAAAAGAAACCAGAATTGATATAGGCATAAGAAAGTTTGAACACTTTGAGATGAATGAAGGAGAAACCATTGATGAGATGTACTTGTGGTTTACAACCATTGTAAATGAAATGTGCTCCTTATGAAAAGCATACTCAGTATAAGATAGAGTCAGAAAAATCATGAGATGTCTTCCAACAACATGGAGACCAATGGTGACAACTATAAGCCAAGCCAAAAATCTTGACGTACTCGGACTGGAAGAACGGATTGGAACTTTACGGCCACATGAAGTGCTACTGCAAGAAGACAAACCAATCAAAAAGGGAAATCAAAAGCCTTGAAAGCATCTCAAGAAAGTCCACCATCACAAATAGATGAGGACTTAGAAGAAACTGAAGATGCTGACGAAGAAGTATCTCTTCTCACCAGAAAGATCCAAAGAATGATGAGAAGAAGAAACCTTATCAAAAAGGGATTCCCAAGTAAAAAGGAAAATCTCAAAACAGAAGTGGATAAGAGTCAAGTCATGTGCTTTGGATGTAACAAACTAGAACATTAATGGGAAAGGAATTTGATAAGGTAACTATGCTTGAAGAAGGAGAATAAGCCAACATATGCTTGATGACAGACGCAGAAAAAGATAAGGTAACTAAATCTGAACACTGCTCTTTATGTGCACTAATGGGAAAAGAATTTGATAATTTACTTAATGACTCAAATTTTCTTGTTAAAAAATGTAGCTATTTAAAAGATTAATTTTATAAAGAAAAAGAGGAAAAACAGAAAGCTCGTGCTATGAATGATGAACTTAAAAAGATCATTCAAAATCTGAAAGAATCTCAGTTTAAAAATTGTAAAACTGAAAGTCAAGAATGTTCTGCAACACAAAAGGAGAACACTCTCCGTAAAACTGAAGTTGAACTTCTTAAAAATGACTAGTCAAAAGTCATCAGAACTTCTGAAACTTTTCAAAAAATCATGGGATCTTAAGTAGGAATATTTGATAAAGTAGGACTTAGTTTTGATAAAACTCAAAAATAAAAAATGTATGAAAACGTTTTTGTTCTTGAAAGTAAAGAGGATAAATGCAAAACAAAATGTTCTTATTGTGATAAAATTGGTCATCTAGAATTTGCATATTATTTTAAAAAGAGAGATGAAAAAATCAAGAACAAAACGATTTTTTTAAAAATTGAACGATCTTGAACAAAAACATAATTTTCTCCAAACTAGAAAAAGGGAGAACGTTCTAGAATGAAACTTTCTCCAAAAAATTTAACAAAAGGAGAACATTCTGGAATTTTACCAAAACCAATTAAAACTTAGTTTTCTAAAACTTCTCCAACACTAACAACAAAGTGTTCTTATTGTTCCAAATTTGGTCACTATGAATCAACTTGCCATTTTAAAAAGAAACCAAATTTTAAAACTAACTCTTAGGGACCCAAGACCAAGTGGGTACCTAAAGTTAATGCAACACTTTATGCAGGTTGGATTTCAAAATGTCAAGAAAAAGCCATGGTTCTTGGATAGTGGCTGCTCAAGACATATGACAGGAGATAAAAATTGCTTCATGTCATTTGTCAAGAAGAATGGAGGTTATGTAACATTTGGAAACAACAATCAAGCTCAAGTCAAAGGTAAAGGAGCTATTGGTAGGAAAAATTTAGCTCAAATAACTGATGTTCAATATGTAGAAGGTTTGAAACATAATATTTGAAGTATAAGTCAATTATGTGACAATGGCTTTGAGGTTATTTTCGAACCCAACTTATGTGAAGTTAGAAAAATTGAATCTGGTGAAATCCTTTTTACTAGAACTAGAAAGAAAAATCTATATGTTTTATATCTTGAAGAATTACCTGATGAATCATGTTTCATGTCCATAAATAAAGACAAATTGATTTGGCACAAGCGGACATGACACATCAGTATGAAAACTATTTCAAAGATTTCAAAATTAGAACTTGTTAGAGGATTACCAAAATTAAATTTTGATAAAGATAGAGTATATGAAGCTTGTGCTAAAGGAAAACAAGTTAAAAGTAGTTTTCATCCAAAAGATTTTATTTCCACAAATAGAATCCTTGAGCTACTTCACATAGATCTTTTTGGTCCTATTAAAACAACAAGCTTAGGAGGAATGAAATATGGTTTTGTTATTGTTGATGGCTTTTCACGTTACACTTGGGTTTTATTTTTAAAATGGTATAAAATGAAAAGGATTGCTACATCATTTCTATAAGAAGTGATCATGGAGGAGAATTCGTAAATGCCTCTTTTGAAATCTTCTTTGATGAACTTGACATTTCCCATAATTTATCTTGTGCAAGAACTCTTCAACAAAATGGAGTTATTGAAAGAAAAAATAGAACCTTACAAGAAATGGCAAGAACAATCTTGGAAGAGCCTAATGTTGAAAAATGATTTTGGGGTGAAGTTATCAATACTCATGCTAAATTCTAAACCGTGTATTAATAAGAAAGAATATCAACAAAACACCATATGAAATTTGGAAAAACAAAAAGCCAAACATATCACATTTTCATATTTTTGGATGTTATTGTTACATTTTAAACAGCAAAGAAAACCTTAGAAAGTTTGAAGCTAAATCAGACAAAGCTATATTCTTGGGTTACTCAATCGATTCTAAAGGATATCATGTTTTCAATCTCAAAACTAAAATTGTTGAAATCAACATGCATATATTGTTTGATGAATTTGATGATCTTGAGATGAGCACAAGAAATGATAAAGAAGAAGAACGTTCTGGGCAGCAGCAGAATATTCCCTAGGAAACCCAAATGGATAAACAATCTCCGTTTCATTCTCCTCCTAAAAGCTGGAGAACGATTAGTGATCATTATCAAAATCAAATCATTGGAGATACAACTGATGGAATTAGAACAAGAATGTCATTCAAGGATTATGTCAACAACAACACGGCAATGATCTCTCAAATTGAACCCAAATCAATCAAAGAAGCCATAGTTGATCAATCTTGGGTAGATGCGATGAAAGAAGAATTTCTTCAGTTTGAAAAGAATGAAGTTTGAGATCTTGTTCTAGATCCACATAATCAAACAATCATTGGAACAAGATGGGTATTTAGAAACAAGCTAGATGAAAAAGGTAAGGTTGTAAGAAACAAAGCAAGGTTGGTTGCTCATGGTTACAATCAACAAGAAGGTATAAACTACGATGAAACTTTTGCTCCAGTCGTAAGGTTAGAAGCCATACGAATTCTTCTTGCATATGCATCTCATAAACTTATCAAACTTTTTCAAATGGATGTTAAAAGTGCATTCTTAAATGGTTTCTTAAATCAACAAGTTTATGTGCGTCAACCTTCCGGTTTTGAAGATCAATCAAAACCAAATCACGTTTTCAAACTTACCAAAGCTCTATATGGTTTAAAACAGGCACCAAGATCTTGGTATTAAAGATTAAGTTCATTTGTAATCAAAAATTGATTTTCTAGAGGAAAAATCAACACTACCTTGTTCAAGAAAACTAATAAAGATGATTTACTTATAGTTCAAGTGTATGTCGACGATATTATCTTTGGCTCAACTAATGAGAAAATGTGTGATGCTTTTTCAAAACTCATGGAAAGTGAATTTGAAATGAGCATGATGCAAGAGTTAAGGTATTTTCTTGGCTTACAAATTAAGCAACACAAAGATGACATTTTTTTTGTCAAGAAAAATATATAAAATAACTCAACAAAATATAAAATGAATGAAGTCAAAATCATGACTACTCTTATGCATCCATCTTCTTCATTAGGCAAATATGAAAATGGAAAACCTATTTCTGAAAAAGAATATAGGGACATGATAAGATCTTTGCTTTATTTAACTGCTAGTATACCTGACATTGTGTTTGCAGTAGGATTATGCGCTACATTTCAATCATCACCTAAAGAATCTCATTTAACAGCTGTAAAAAGAATATTTAGATATCTTGTTGGTACTACTGATATTGGCCTTTGGTATAGAAAAGGTTTTCATTTTGATCTTGTACCTTACTTCGATGATGATTATGTGGGAGATAAAATTGAACAAAAAAGCACAAGTGGCGGATGTCAGTTTCTTGGAGAAGCTTTAATAAGTTGGTCGTGCAGAAAGCAAAACACGATTGCATTATCAACAACTTAAAGCTGAATATGTATCAGCAGCAAATTGTTGCTCTCCAGTCATTTGGATAAGAAATCAACTTGAAGACTTCTCTGTAAGTTATTCAAATATTCCAATTTATTGTGATAATACTAGTGCAATAAATCTGTCTAAAAACCCCATTCAGCATTCTAGATCCAAACATATTGAAATAAAACATCATTTTATTCGTGATCATATTAATAAAAGAGAAGTTGAATTAATCTTTGTTAATACTCAAAAACAAGTTGTTGACATCTTTACAAATCCTCTGGTAGAGGAGAGTTTCAACTTCATCAAAGAAAAATTGAAAATCATTAAAAATCCAATCTGTATGCATTAGGAAAATTCTGCTTCTGCAAAACCAAGAACGTTCTTGGTTTTACGATCATTCTCCGTTTTCGCGAATCATTCTCCGTCTTCCCCACTCAAAACTGAAAAAGTGCTTTTTGCGTGACATTTATTACATGTGTCTGCTTATCTGGAAAAGCAATCTGCCCCGTTGTCACCTCTTCCTCCAAACCCTCATCTTCATCCCCTCAAAAATCCAATGCTAAAACACAAACCCTAAAAGTTAAAATGACCCCCACACTAGCCTTGTTTCTGGCTAAGAAAAAACTTAGAAATCCCTAGAAAAAATCCAAAACTACAGCTCCAAAATAGAAACCTAGAGAACATTCTCCTTTTCAACGTTCTCCACCTACTTCTCCAGAACGTTCTGCTCGTAACACTACCCAACTAGAACATTCTCCATCAGTCTCTCCCCCACTAAAATAGGTCCCAAATTTCGCTTCCCCTATCTGATTCCTTCTTCCCAACAAAAAAATTCACTGAAAAATGGCTTGAGAGACCCATTGGAGTTGGAAGAGAGTTCATGCTGGACAATCTCACTCTAGAAGGTATAACCATCAAGGATCACACACACTCTCTTGGTTTGACATCTTTTCTCCAGTTCTTAGACGGGCTTTCTATTGCAAGGCTCAAACCTTCCCAGACAAATCCCTTTTGGTGTCTAACATCAAAGGAATTGAGATAAGGCTGACCCTTGACATCTTAGCCTCCATCCTCAACCTCCCCACTAAAGGACCTACTATTTTTGGAAAGAACTGGTATTCAGTTCTAAACCTTAACAGAAAGGAAGTTTTATCTGACATATTCCAAACAGAATCCACAAACTACCTATCCACCTCCCTAAGGCCTCTGTGCAAAGTTTTCACGACACTTGCCCAGTCCCAACCATCATTCTCCCTCTAGATTTTCTTCCACGACACTTGCCTCCACTCTTTCACCAATCTCCCTATGGGCCTTCTACCTTCCATTCCCACTTTTATCCACTCCAGAGTGACATATGCCCCAACTACCTTTCCATCAAACTTCTACTATGTTACCTGCCTTCAAATCCCCCCAAAAAACTAGCTCTTGCATTTTTGGAATCAGCCAATTTTTTGTCTTTCCAAACACACCTAGCCTCTCTATTAATCTTCCCAAATCACCCTTTGATACTCTTCCTCTAGTAGCCACTTCTTTTGCCACCCTTTCTACATTCTCCACAAAAACTGTCCCCACATCCAATACCCTCCCTTCTATTCCAAAAGATGCCACTACACGACCATCTAAGCGAAGAAAAACTGAGAAGGATACATCCAACTTTACCATCTTAGCTGCTCTTGAGACAATTATGGCTTGACAATCTTATCAAGATAAAGAGTATGCCCTTCTCAAAGAATGGATGACCACGCAGCTTGCACCAAAGCTTGAACTTGATCATTCTCCCCTTAATCCACCTCCCTCTGTGCAGCCTGTTCCTGATCCCTCATGATCATCTTCATCAGAAGGATCCCATCCATATCTCTCTGTTTGAAGAATTTCTTGGTTGATTTTACTTCTCCCATTCCTTTTTGCGTTGACAAAGGGGGAAAATTAGTTTAGATTGTATATTTCTTTTAGTACGCTGATATATAAGAAGTCTTTTTGTAAAGTGAGCTTCTATTTATATTATGAACCTGCTGTATAATTATTGTTAATACATTAATGAAATTTTATATGTTTGGTTCAAATATCTGTAGCATACTCTGAGGGGGGGCTTTTGAGCTCTCAATGATTAAAGTTAGAATAAAATTAAAATCTAAATTAACTATGTTTGTCATCATCAAAAGGGGGAAATTGTTAAGACAAAAATCTCAATTAATTGTTGTGATGTAAACAAACAAAGATTAACTAAAGACTCTAATTATGATTCTAAATAATGTATTATTTAACATGTGCTTTTGAGTATGATAATCCAAGATAGGTACTAAGCAAAGGCAAGCAAAATCAGTTTAAGGAAAAAGCAAAAAATGAACTGCTAGAAACCAAGAACGTTCTTGACATTTTTCTGGAAAACCAAGAACGTTCTCCATGTTTTTCATTTCATCCAGAGAGTTCAAGTCAGCTTTTAATACAAAGAAAGATCCTGCATTTTTTGAATGAATCTCCAGTACATCTACAAGGAATGTACAACTCTCATATTAGGAAAAGAAGTACTCCAAAAGATCAAAGGAGAAAAGATATGACTCAAGACAAAATGACAGAATCATTCAAGATCAATCATTCTCCATGTTCAAGAACATTCTCCAACTTCTGTGATACAGACCAAGAACGTTCTTTGAAACTAAAACTTCAGCATGTCTTTAAAACATATATTCTCGTGACAAAGAGACCTTCAAACACTGTACAAATCAAATGAAAGAAAATGCACCAGATCAGAAAGTCTTGCAGTCAAAAAGGAGAAAAGTTTTAGTCAAAAGTCTTGCTTTGAAGAATGATTATTTTAATCTGAACTTTGAGCAAGGGAACATCTCCAACGATCATATTAAGCTGTCATGGACCTCCTCAAAGCCTATAAAAGGAACTCCAGAGCTTAAAGAAAAATAAGACATTCAAGTACTACGAAAAATCATCAGTCACTTACATTCATCCTTGAAAGTCTCACAAGATAAATCAGTACCATTCATTCACGAATTCATTGTTAATTAGCGTACTGAAATCTCTTGTAAAGAATCTAAACCTCAAACAAATGTTGAGATTAATCAGATTCTGCCAAACACTCTAAATCATTATTGTGTCAACTCAAGACTATAAGAGTTGTTTATAGTTTGAGTAGTTTGTTAGAAAATCCTTTTATGGTTAAAAGGTGAAGTGTTAAATCCACTCAAGATTGACAGGTGACCTAATTGAACTCCTTTTTGGGTGGAAAGGATGGTATTTTGTGACAGATCAAGGTTGAATCTGAGCTAGGTGGTGTAAAACCAAGAAGGTTCTTCGTTTGAACACTTAGTGGAAAATCTCACGATTATGAGGACTGGACGTATTCCGGGTTGGGTGAACCAGGATATATCGTTGTGTGATATCTCTTCCCTATCTCTATTTACTTTCAGTCTTCCAATTATCAAAGTTAAATAGATAAGTTAATCTCTATTTTTTACTAACCAAGAACATTCTTCGTTTTCTATTTTCACAACCAAGATCAATCTTGAGTTATTATATTAACTTTTAACAGGGAATTTTTAAATAGGCAGATTTACAATTCAAACCCCCTTCCTTGTAAATTGACATTCCTACTTCAATTGGCATCACATCACGGTCTCTAAAAATTAAACACCTAAATAGTGCTAGGAAAAGATCTAGAAGAAAAAATGTCAAAAGCCAAATACATTGTTGAAGGAGGATCTTCAAACAGGCCACCTTACTTTGATGGAACAGATTACTAATAGAAAAAAAATAGATGCAACTATTTATGAAATCACAAGATATAGGAATATGGCGTATCCTAACTGATGGTGATAACATCCCAAGACTAAATCAAGATAGTCCAAACATCAGCTGAAAAAAGGGAAGGTGACTGGATAATTGAAGATAAAACTAAGGTACTCCTAAACTCTAAAGTTCAATTATTTTATATTGTGCCTTAAGCAGGGAAAAAGTGAAAGAGATAATGAATGCAAAACTGCTAAAGAAGTATGGGACACATTACAAACCCATCATGAGGAAACAAGCCATGTAAAAGAAACTAGAATTGATGTAGACATAAGAAAGTTTGAACTCTTTGAGATGAATGAAGGAGAAACCATTGATGAGATGTACTTGAGGTTTACAACCATTGTAAATGAAATGTGCTCCTTAGGGAAAGCATACTCAGTACAAGATAGAGTTAGAAAAATCATGAGATGTCTTCCAACAATATGGAGACCAATGGTGACAACTATAAGCCAAGCCAAAAATCTTGACATACTCAGACTGGAAGAACTGATTGGAACTTTATGAGCACATGAAGTGCTACTACAAGAAGACAGACCAATCAAAAAGGGAAAAGCAATGATGATAAGAAGATACCAGATCAAAAAGGGATTCCTAAGAAAAAAGAAAAATCCTAAAACAGAAGTGGATAAGAGTCAAGTCATGTGCTTTGGATGTAACAAACTAGGACATTACAAAGTTGAATGTCCATCAAATAAAAAGGCACCAAAAAGATTTCCATTAAAGAAAAAAACACCAGTTTTGGACTCTATAGGATCTTGACTTGTTTTGATGTCAGTCTTATCCTCTGTTGTTTTGTTCAGTTCCTCTGATTTTCCAGATTCCTTTGATTTTGCTTCCTCTGGTTTTTCTGTTTCTTCTAGTTTTCCTATTTCCTCTGGAGTTTTAGAACTCGGAAGAACTTCATCTAGCTTTGACTTTTTAAGGTTAGGCTGCTTGCCATCAAACTTAACATGTATTGACGCCTCTACGATCAGAGTTTCCCTATTGTATACTCTATAAGCTTTAGATATTTTAGAGTATCCCAAGAAGGTACACTTTTGTCATCGAGGGTCACCAAGACTAACTTTAGTGTGAGAATATAACAAACACATCCAAACTGACGAAAATAAGAAATGTTAGTCTTTTTACCTTTCCACAATTCATAAGGAGTCTTATTTAGAATAGGTCTGATACAAACTCTATTCTAAATATAAGATGCAGTATTTACTGCCTTTACACAAAAGTGCTTAACAACATTCGTTTCATGCATCATGGTGAGAGCCATTTCTTGAAGAGTACGATTTTTCCTTTTTACAACACCATTTTGTTGAGGTGTTCTAAGGGCGGATAAATTGTGTAAAGTACCATTCTCTTCACATAATTTTTCAAAAAGTTTGTTTTCAAACTTGCCTCCATAATGACTACGAAAATTTACTATTGCAATTTTTTTCATTTTGCACTTGTTTGCATAAGTTAGTAAATACCTAATGTGACTCATCCTTGTGTTTAAGGAACTTAACTCATATCCAACGGAATTAATCATCAACAATGACAAGTCCATATTTTTTACCACTTACAGAGGCAGTTTTTACTCGGCAAAAAAATTGTGTAAAAGTTCAAGAGGTCTATTTTTGGAAAAAATGGTTTTAAAAGAAAAAAATTTGTTTGTTTGTTTTCCCTTTTGACAAGCCTCACAAAGAAATTTTGATTTTTGTTTAAGATTTGACAACCATTTAACAAGTTGGAATTTGTTTAATTTTGAGATTAACCTCAAATTGGCATGGGTCAATCTTTTGTGCCAAATCAGCTGTTCATCATTCACAAACATAAAACATTTAACCTATTGTTTTTCTAAGTTAGAAAGGTTTATTTTATAAATGTTACCTTGCCTCTGGCCAGTAAACAATGTAGACCCATCAAACAGACTTATTGCCCTACAAGACTTTTGATTAAAGACTATATCATAACCACTCTCACTTAATTGATTTGTGCTCACTAGATTATGTTTTAGTCACTTAACTAACAAGTTGTGTTGTGTCCAATGATTTGCCCTTTCTTCTTTCCTCCAAAAGTCACTGAGCCTCGGTTGGTCAATGTTAGGTCTTGGAACATAGACCTTTCTCCCGTCATATGCCGTGAGTATCCACACTCCAAGTACCATGACTGGTGTTTCAATTTGGCTGCTGAGAACATCTACAACATAGAAAACTTTATCTTTTGGTACCAAAATTTGGTTGGGTCTTGGTTAGTTAGTTCAGAAAGGTTTCTTGTCTTTCCATGTTGTTAGCATAGGACAAGATATTTTATTACAACCTTTCTTGGAGTAGAAAGGACACATCTCATCAAAAGGAGTAAATTTAGATTTAATCACTGTTTCTTTAAATCCTACTCCTCTCATTATTTCTACTAACGCCATAAATCATAGATGCAAGCTTGCTTTTATCTATGTTGTTTGCAAGGAAATCCTAAAATGCTACTTCGTATTTGAATGAATTGCAAATATTTTCCTATGATGGTTTTGAAATAATTTTATTATTCAGAGTTAGATTTTCTCTCTTAAGTTCTTCAACATCATTATTGAGATAATACATTTGTTCAGACATGTTCGAATTATTTTTTTTAAGAGTTTTCAGTTTTAAAGAAATAATGTGATTTTTATTTAAAAAATCATTTATAACTGTAATTAATTCAGTACGAGTTAAATCAGAAAGTACCTAAATTTCCTCATCCACAGACTTACTTCTAAAGAGAGAGTCAACATTAGCCATCAAAGCCAAATGAGCTTGCTCTTCATCAAGATTTATAGTGGTTAACTACCGACGTGACAACTACGTCTAGTCCCCTCACAAAAAATGATTTATCCACTAAATCAAACTTGAATTATAGCACCTGACCCTACAAGTCAGTCTTCTTAACTTCTATCCTAACACCTAAAGACCTTTGAGGCACTACAACACCTTGACCCTACAAGTCTTCTCAACTTCCAACATGAAAACCCACAAGTCGTTGAGGCAGAATAGCCACTACGGAGCTAGGTTACAAAGGGGTGAAGTTGGATTTTATTATGCCTCTTCTGAGCAGATTGATTACAATGAAATTCACACTAAAACAGAGAACTAAGTAGTAAGTAATGTAAAGTTGAATGAATTCCTTTGCCAAAATTGAAACCTTGAATTCTGAATACTTAAAGATTTTTGAGTTTGTAAGGTTTTTCGAGTTAATGTGTTGTATGTTCTTCTTCAGAATTAACCCCTTTATGTGGCATGAATTAGGGTTTCAATATTGTTCCAAACAAATTCAGAGCGTATCTTCTATGCGTTAGGTCAACAGAGATCTTCACAAAAAATAAACCTTGATAGATACAATTTGGGAATATGACCATTAAAGCTTGATTAATTCCAAAAAGAATCGTCAACCAAATCTTCTAGAATGATTATGTGTGATAATGTCTAGATAGCGCTCGAAAATAATTTTCCTTGAATCTTCTAAGTGTATCTTCCTTGTGTGAGGTCAACAGAGATCTTCTGAAAAACAAACCTTGAAATATATGATTTGGGAATATGACCGTTGAAGCTTGATTAATTCCAAAATGGATCTTCAACCAAATCTTCTAGAATGATTTTGTGCGAGAATGTTCGGATAGCGCTTGAGAATAATTCACCTTGAATCTTCTTTCATACGCTTGTTTAAAAGAAGTGGGAACAAGTCACAATATGTTCTTGGAGCATCAGAGCCCTTGACTTTCCAGAAGAGTCATTGACTTTCTTCATCGGAACATAATTTGATCATCATAGTTAGATGTTATGTTGCTTGGTTCAGGTAGTTAGAGGCAGAACTACATGATTTGGTAGGCACTTCATAGCAAGTGGAACTTGAACATGAGAAAACTCGAATAGAAGCTTCAGAGTTACAGTAGTAGGCACTTCATATGCATGCTTCAAACTTCATAGGCATGCTTCAGTCTTCAATGGAAAATGCGCAAAACCTTCATAAGCACATTGGATAGACTCCTCAAAGGCAAATCTTTAGAGGTTGATGTGCGCACACAACAACACGTGCAATAACCAGAGTTTGAATATTGCATTGACTTCCTTTGATTTCGCTAGACTATGATGTATTTGTTTCCTTTGACATCTTCGTTTCCTCTTATGTCATTTCCTCCATTTCCTGGTTCTATTTACTACACACTTTATGCAATCATTAGTGCAATAAATTATTCTCAGAAAGTACCTTTGTTATCATCAAAACATGATGACGAAATTGTTCCTAGAACCATCCTGGTTCCAACAGTATATGCATAATACTTGTTTCTTTTTTAAGACCTTAATAAATGTGGTAATAGGCATGGTGAACAGTTGCTCTTGTTATTTTATATGACTATCTTAGTGATGCTTGCAATGAAGCTTACCGAACGATATTTGTGTCTATTACAAGTACTTTTTTATAAGATATTTTATATTACTTTTTATACTTATTATATTGTTATTTGATAAAATACTTATTTAATTATTTGTACTTTTTACTTATTTTACAGACATGCATTTATGAGCATTTCCCTGACATCTGTAAGTGTAGTATGAGCGAATCTATATCTTCACAGTCTCAGATGTTTTGATGGAGTGCTAAACAAACACTTGAGAATGTTGCATATTACAGGGCAATGTTGGATGCTTTGGGACCTACATAAATATATTTTGTAAGAACAGAGTTGCACCTAAGAGGGGGGGTGAATTAGGTGTTAGACAATTTTTCTGTTTTAAGAGTTTTGTGAGATTGTTTAAGTGACTGTTTTGAGTTTGTTTAATTTTGCTGTGTTAGTGAATGAAAGTTGTAAATGACAGAAGGTAAAAACACACAGAAATTTATCCTGGTTCCCCTTACAACCAAGGGTACATCCAGTCCTCTTACACACCACAAGAGATTTTCCACTTTGTTCGAATATGTTACAAGTCTAACCCTAAGACTTAAGTTACAGATTCTTTTAACACTTAATAGAAGATAGTACACCACTATCTCAGTTAACAAAACTTGAAGAATCTACACTAAATTCTTCAAGTGATACAATGACTTTGATTGATTTTGTAATGATGTTCTTAACTAAGAACAAGGTAATAATACTAAGTATTTGATACTTAATCAATCACACTTCTAAGTACAACTGAGAACCTTTCTTAATGATATGAAAATGAAACGCATGTACTTGAAAATATGAAAATTAAGTTTTTGAAGTGTTTGAAATTTCAGAAAATTGATTCTAAAAAGTAAGTCGAAAGTTCTGGGAAAAAACTGAAGCTTTGAAGTATTTATACTTCATAGGAATTACTTCAGATCAATGGCAATGGTTCCCAAAAGTTTTGATGAACTTATGCAATGTTTCAAAACTGAAAAGTTGCATTGTTTTGAAGTTGTATTCGAATACAGCTTTAGTGTATTCGAATACACTTCTATAACGTTCAGTTTTTATTTAAAATTTGAACTTCATATTCGAATACGATACCTCGTAGTCGAATACAAGTATGAGATTTTTGCCACTGACTTGAGTTGTATTCGAATACACGAAGCTGTAGTCGAATACAAAAGTTTAAATTTAGCTACTGACTTGCAATCTGTATTCGGCTACGACACTTCGCATTCGAATACAGATCTTCAGTCTTAGCTTCTGACTTGTAATCTGTATTCGGCTACGACACTTCGTATTCGAATACAGATTTTCAGTTTTTGTAAAAACATTATTTTCAAACATATGTTTATGTTTTTAAATAGTTTTATAAAATATTTTAATGCATATGCTATCAAGAAGGTTCTCATAATATTGTACATTGAAATGTATTTTCCTAAGTTACCTAAATATAAATTTGAAGGGTGAATTGGCTTAATATCCTTTTGCTTTTTGATGAATGAACTTTTTGTCTTCATCAAAAATGTAGATCTTTAATTTTCATATTTGGACACCAAATTATCAGTCTGTGTTCATGTTTACAAGGTACATTCATTGGGTATACTCAATACATCCCTCTTACACTGCCAGTGGTTGTTGTTTGTGATGTTGAATAGAGTATGTACATGAACTCTATTTGATCCCTCCATTCTAGAATGCATTTTGTCACATATTCACATGAGTGTGTTGAGGGATACTTATAATGGTACTACAGGATACCGCATTCTCAGGTGATCCCTTATGTTGTTGCAGCACCTCCCATTTCTATTGTAGTTGTATTTTGATTATATTATGTTATTATTTAGACTTATTTATTTTGACTATTTTATTGCTCCACACTAAGTTTTATGTTTGTAATACTTTATTGCTTTAGACTTTATTTATTTTTACTACATTTTTGCTTCAGACTTATTTGTTTTTACTACTTTATTGGTCATTAAAGTAAACAAGAACGAGATATTTATTAACAGATGAAATGTATGTTCTAAATTAAAAGTTTCAATCATATACCAAAGGTATACAATTTGATGTATGTTCTAAATCTAATAAACCCAAATATTGTAGGAGTCCCACATAAGCTATGGTCAATGATGTAGACTCATCACTGTGATGGTCCTTCCAATGCCATGCAAGTTGAGGCAACAAACATCCTAACTTCAATTTAACCTCAACCTACTGACTTTCATTAACAAAATCAATGTTGATAATACAATCATGTGATACGTCTCCATTGTGTGCACCTCTAAATGGGAAAACGTCAAATAAAAAGTTTTACCCAATGTGACAAGAATGAGATTATATCTTGTTACTATCACGTAACCCATATCTAGAATGCTCATCCACTTCTCATTGGATTGGTTTCATAATTTAGTTACAAGCAAAGAGTCAGTCACTTCTTACAAGCATTCCTTGAATAATGAAACATATAGATCCAATTTCGACTTAATCTCAATGTACAATTCTCGACGCACAATGCTCCAATATTCTTCACCATGACCAAGAAAAGCAACAATAACACGATATCTATAATTTCCATCTGCCTTAACATTAACTATGTCTTCAATATATGGATGAATTAGAGAAGGAAATTCATCCATATATTTTCTAACTTCACTCATAACAGGTTGCCGTAAGGCTTGTTTGGATGCTTCCTGAGAGGTTTTTTTGGATGCATGAGGGAAGGCTTTCATGGGTTGTTGCTGAAAGACTTAAGTAGTTGCATTATCAGAATAAAACACATCCACATGCTCAAAAAATGAAGGGTTGCAATATACATCAAATCCCTTCGACTTCTTACCTTTCTTCCTTTTCACACCACCCTTTTCTTTGATCATATTTGATGGTGTACACATTGATGTTGTCTCTGGATATGCTACTTCAATGCCCTCCTTCCTACAACCTTAACTATTTTACAAATTATATTCATCTATGTAATTCCAACTTTGAATCATTTTCTAACTTTTCTTCCTCCGGACCATTATTCATGGTTAATTTCCTCCAATGTATATAAAAAACATCCAATAGAATTGGAACATCTTCCACCTTGTACCATGCCAACTCATATGCACAAGGTAATCCATCAGAGCTTCTAAGTATACAACGACACACGGTTTTATTGTTACCGATATATTGGATACATGTTGTTATAACTTGTGTTGTGATTGTGACAGTGACTAAAATACACTACTTGTAAAAGATAATTGACCAAAATGAATCAAAATAAAGATAAATGATCAGAACAAATATTTGGTAAAAGATAAAGAACCAAAATTATATTTAAGTCAAAAAAATATTTGCAAGGACCAATATCAAACAAAAAATCTTACAGTGCATAATTGCAAGGACCAATCATATATGTAAGTCTTAAAATTTGTTATACAAATCACACACAAGATGAACATTTGTCATAGTTAATTATGTAAAAAAATTATGTATCTCGAGTCAAATAGTTGAAAGATAAATGTATAATTGATTATTATCAAGTCTCTTGAATATTTAGTTGATAAAAATGTGACATAGTTTAACTACACTAATAATAATTTTATTTACAAACTATAAACAAAATAAATATTGTCTCATATCAATTAGTTTAAATATGATATTTCATTGATCAATTAGCTAGGTAAGGGAAAAATGTGTTTTTTTCGTAAGTCCATTGACTTTTTTAGATAAAAATATACATAAAGTTTCATACGAATTATAGTTTATTGTATAAATCATACCCATGATAAATATTAGTTACTAATTATTTAGCTAAGAGGTGGTTACTCAAGAATCAACTAATGGTTGTTACATAGAAGATGAAGAAGAAATTGGGAAAATGCTTACTCAAAAGACCTTTTCCACCAGCAACCCTACTAACATTGAAGAGGCTACTTGGGCCGTGCAAGGGTGGGTGGAGAGAGAGATCCATTATAGCCACGAAGGCTAATGCAGCGCCATGTCCATATGGTATTCATTTCTATTAATAAAAATTCTGTTATATTGTAAAGATGCTTCTAATTTGGTCTTAGGTATCCACAATTTTAAGAAAGAAGCTCACTCTATCAATAAATATATTTTTCTTTATTATGAAGATTCAAAAGCTGAAAACTACGAATTACTTTAAACTTGTAGCCTTATGAAATTTTATATATGCATATGTGGCAAATAAGGTGATTCAAGATATTGACATAATTGAATTTGAGAACTTTCAATACATGAAAAATCTTAAAGGCAAGAAGGGATTTTGGGCAACAAATTGGACATGTCATAGGCCTTTGACCTTATTAAGTGGCTTTTTCTCTAAAAATCGTAAATGAAAAGATTTTGTCTCAAGTAGGTAGAAGTGTTTTGTTGCAAGTCATGGTCCAAGCAATCACTTCCTTTCTCATATGTTGCTTCCTTATCCCTAAAGGTGTTTGTGAGAAACTTAATAGTCTTATGAGAAATTTTTGTTGGGGCAATGGTAATGGTAATAGAAGAATTTATTGGAAGAAATAGAGCTCTTTGTGCCATAAGAAATTTGATGGAGGTGTTGTTCGAAACGAGAAGGGTGATCTTTTAGCTGTTGCGTGTTGGGCTCGATGAAGTTTGTTCAAAGATATGTTGTTGACAGAGTGTGGTTAAAAGTGATTGCTCCATTGTGGTTCTACCGTTGCTGAAGCAGTGTTGTGTCTATGGGTTAGTCAAAATGGTGATCTCGAAAGGTTAGGCCACAGGCTCGTGTTTTGATTTTTTCTTGTTTTATACATACTAAGAGAAACGACAATTGTGTGAACCTTTTTTTTTTTTTGCCAAATTTGTTGTCAGTCATGCAGAGAAGGTTTGGTTAGAGGAAACCTTGGGAATGGCAATGGGTACGGTATGGGTAGGGTAGTATAGTACCCGTGCCCGTACCCGCAGTTTAAAAAAATACCAGTACCCGTGCCCGTACTCTCATGGGTATCAACTTTAATACCTGTACCCTTGCCCTCTGGGTACTTAAGTGCCCGTACCCATAGCCATTACCCGCACTTTAACAAAAATATATCGATAAATAATTTGTGATTAAATTTAAAAAAATTCCCAAAATATTTTAAATCCAAATCATAAATATTACAAACCAAAATATTGTCTAACTCAACTTCCAAAATATATCATAATCCAACATTAGTACATTACTACAATAAATATCAAAACATCAAAAATAATGTTTTCCGAAAGAATATTTTATGAAGTTGCAAGTCCTCTCCGAGATATGTAAAAAAATTGATATGTGTATTATATTAGTTATTTATAATTATAAAGTCATAATTAATAATATAAAAAAAACTCTTAAATATAAAATCACAATTATTTACTTCTTCATCATAATCAAATATGTGTATAGGGACTAAAATTTATTTTTCAAATTTTTTTAATTATTAAAATTATACTTTTTTTTATTAAGGACTCAATTTTTAAGATTAGAACAAGATCTCCAAAATCTATTACTATTTACTAACATATTTTCGTGATGATTTACTTATATGTTTATTTTTCATGAGGATCCGAAAATTAAGAAATGAATTACCTAAATCTGTTGATTTGTTTGTAATAAAAAGGAGAGGTAGAGAGACATGAGATAGCAGAGAGTGAGAGAAATAGTAGTTAGAGATTGGAAGGAGAGATAGAGATGCATAAGATAGTAGAGAGACATATGTGTATTTAGAAAAATCATGTATTTAAAAAATATTTTTTCAAACAAACATGTTTTCTTGAAAATCATTTTTATGTCTTTTATGGTAATTTTTTAGTTTAAAAAAATTATTTTTATAAAATTGTATACAAACATGTTAAAAATTATTGTACAAAAAAAATCATTTTTATAATAGTAAACAAACGGGAGTTAAAAAATCATAATTTAAAAAAGACTAAATAGCACCCGTGATCCCTTAACTTAATTTCAGTTAACGTTTTAGTCCTTTATCTTTTTTTTTTCCGATTTGGTCCTTTATTTTAATTTTAAGTGACAATTTGATTTTTTATGTTTTAAAATGTCAACAATGTTATCCTTTTTTTTTTACAAAAATTCAAAAAATTCATCAAAATTTTCAACCAAAATCCATAAAATTATTTATATTCTTCAATATAATACAAATTTCATCAAATTCGAAACTCAAATCTTCAAATAAACTCATATTTCCATTTTTAACAACATCAAATAAAGAATGAAATTTAATGAAATTTAATGAAATTTTTGTATGAGTTTATTTGAAGATTTGAGTTACGAATTTGATGAATTTTGTATTATATTAAAGAATATAATTAATTTTATGGGTTTTGATTTAAAATTTTGATGAGTTTTTTGAATTTTTGTAAAAAAAAAGGATAATATTGTTGACATTTTAAAACATAAAAGATCAAATTGTCACTTAAAATTAAAATAAAGGACCAAATCGGAAAGAAAAAAAAGATAAATGACTAAAACGTTAATTGAAATTAAGTTAAGGGACCACGGGTGTTATTTAGCCTTTAAAAAATCTCTAAAAAATAATCTCTAAATTATTTAAAACAAAAATCATTTTTATTTAAGATAAAACAAACTTACATATTAATAATAATAATAATAATAATAATAATAATAATAATAATAATAATAATAATAATAATAATATATGTGCGGGGCGGGGTGGGTACTATAGTACCCGTACCCGCACCCATACCCGTTCAATTTTGCGGGTAATTACCCATCCCCATACCCATACCCATTATGCGGATTTTTACCCTACCCATTATAGGTTTTTTTTGCGGGTACCCACTGGGTCTGGGTCTAATTGTCATCCCTAGGAAACCCCTCATTTTCTTATTTTGTCTATTGAAAATGATGTTTCCCTTTTGGGTTTTAATTTGTGAGGTATTTTTCAAAAGCAATATATATATATTAAATTTCATATTATATACTCTTTATGTAAAGAAATAAAAATATAAAAATATTTGAGTTGTTGATGATTTTCTGAAGAGGTAAAGGCATAAGACATACCATTAATTTCAATTATCCTAGAGTTGCATTCACATTGTAGCACACATGCCCCCAACCCAACGTGACTCTCCCAAAAAAATAAATCCAAAAATAAATATTTTTTTAAGAAAAAAAATGGTTGTAATTAGAGGAGTTGTGATTTATATCATTTTTCTAATTGCTGACACTATTTCTTTTTGAATTTTGTGAGTTACTTTGTTTTTCTTTTGTTTTAAGGATTGTGTGTTTGTTTCTTTATTTGAAAATTTTGTTTTCTTGTGTGATTGAGTATTGATTTCTTTAAACAATTAAAAAAGAGTATTTGAGTGGTAAAAGACAAGAGTGCTACATCCTTAAAACATTAAAAAAAGATCGATTTTGAGAGAAACACAATTCATTTTTTTTTAGTGAAAATGTGAGTTGAGTAGTGAGGTTCTTATCATCATTTTAATTCATTTTTAAAAAAATGTGTGATCCACCTTCCCATGGAGAGCATCTATTGCCCTTGAAAGTATAGTTTTGCGGAAACATTTTGAAAAATTATTGTGAGAACAATATGAAATTTCAGCAAAGGATTAATGAGTTGGAGAGAAGGTCAAATGTGTCTAAATATAAGTGATATAGAGGAAAAGAGGAGAAGAAGTAGAGAAAATGAGGGTAGAAATAAAGATGAAAAAGTAAGTCGCATAAAAATTAAGGTTCCATCTTTTCAAGGGAAAAATGATCAAAAAGTGTATTTGGAGTGGGGAGACTAAAATGGAACAAATTATTCAATTTCATACTTTAAAATTCAAAAAATGCAAAATGCGGCATTTGAATTCACAGAATATAATCCACAGACTATGCATTGGTGTGGTAGGATCAAACTGACAAAGAAAGAAAGAGGTACGGAGAATGTTCCATTGAGATGAAAAGAGTCACGAGGAGACCATTTCTGCCTTCTTACTACACTATGGAATTGCACACAAAAAATTCAACTACTTACACAAGAGAAGAAAATGAGACTTTGACCACGAACACAACGACGACCTCTACTGTTGAATAAATTTTGTCAAACACATGCAATAATGAACACATCCACCGACCATGTTTTTGCAAATACCAATTAGTATAAGGTGTGTGAACCACTCTTAGAAAATAAAAGCTCAACATTATACAATTAATGGAATTGATGAATATGTTTTCAAACTTACAAATAAATTATTCAATTCAATTGATTATGTAATGTGAACCACTCTTTATTATATTATATTAAAAATCGGTAACTACAGTAACTTTGATTTAACCAAAATAATATTAGTAATATAAGTTGAATTAAATTATAAAATACATTCGAAAAAATACAACAGACAATGGACAAAATAAGGACCAACGTAGAGGAGGAAAAAGAAGCAACCATGACTAGATTTTATTTATAAGTGACGTAGTAGACCTCCATCATTATGTTGAATTAGAAGAGGTGGTGCGCCTAACCATTAAAGTGGAATAACAACTCAACATAAACAGCTATACAAAGAAGAATCCTTCCACTTTCAAGTCCCTAAGTTGGAAAGACAAAAAAGAAGGAGGGAACCTCATCCTCAAAAGAGCCCACCTCCAAATTTAAAGGTAAAGTCATTATCTAACACAAAAAGAAGTCAAATGTTTCAAGTATCAAGGCCAAGAATATATTGCATCTCAATGTCCAATGAAGAGGACCACGATTCTTGAGAGAAATGATGAGTACCAAGTAGAAGAATTCAAGGAGGATGGTGAAGTAGAGGAATAAATATCAATAGGAGAATGTATCATGGTGAAGAGGATGTTAGGAAGCCAAATCAAAGAGGAGGATGAAACTCGAAGAGAAAACATATTTGTTTAGTGCAAGGAAATGTAAGTTGTACTAATGTTGGTAGCACTTGTTTGGTCTAATGTTGTACATATGAGGCAAGTCATTTGTTGCTACGAAGACTTAGACAATTTGACAAGAACACCGATCACGAGAGACACAAACAAATATTATTTTGTGCATAAGCAAAACATGATTCTTGTACTTTTGAATCTTAGTGAGGTGAGAGAAGATCAAATAAAAATGAGAGAAAAGAAAGTGTCAAAAAAAAAAAGAGAGAGAAAAGAAAGAAAATGGCGAAAATCAAACAAATATAACTGTTCAGAAAAAATGATCAAAAAGAGAGAAAAGAGAATTTTATTGCAAAAAAAGGAGAGGAGAAGAGAACTATTGTTACACAATAGTGTACTTGCTCTTACAAAAATTCATCTTTTGTGAAGTTTTGTTGAGTTTCTCTTACAAAAATTTAAAGATGTATTTCCAAAGGAGATACCAAATGGTTTACCACCTACAAGAGAATCATATTGATCTCATTATAGGAGATTCCTTGCCCAATAGAGCAGTATACCAAAGCAATCCTCAACAAGCTCAAGAGATACAAAAACAATTTAAGGAATTGGTAATTAAAGGTTGGATAAGAGAAAATTTAAGTCCTTGTGTTATATATGTAATTTTAGTTCCAAAAAAAATGGTAGATGGAGAATGTGCACTAATTGTAGAGCCATTAATAACATTACCATCAAATATAGGCATCTCATCCCTATATTAGACGATTTCCTTGATGAATTGTATGGTGCGTGCTTGTTTTCAAAAATTGATTTGAAAGGTGAGTATCATCAAATAAGAATAAGGGAAGAAGAAAAATGGAAAGTTGCTTTCAATGTAAAATATGGGTTGTATGAATGGTTGGTTATGCCTTTTGGGTTAACTAATGCACCTAGCACGTTTATGAGATTAATGAACCATGATTTGAGCGAATTTTTGTGAAAGTTTGATGTTGTGTATTTTGATGATATCTTAATATATAGCAAAAATTTATATGATCATTTGAAGGTTGTTTTGCATGTGCTTAGGCAAGAAAGCTTGTATGCTAATTTGGAAAATGTGTCATTTGCACAAATTAGGAGATTTTTTTGTGAGTTCTAATGGTGTGCATGTTGACGAAGAGAAAAAATAAGAGCCATTTAAGAATGAGTGCATCCTAAAAATGTGAGCGATGTGAGGAGTTTTAATGGTTCGCCTTGTTTCTATAGGAGGTTTGTAAAAGGTTTTAGCACTTTGGTTGCACCTCTTGATGAAATTGTGAAAAAGACGTTAGTGTTAGATGGGGAGAAAAACAAGAGCACGCTTTTGCTGCTCACAAAGAAAAACTCACCCAAACACCAATTCTTGCATTACCTAATTTTTCTAAATATTTTGAAATTGAATGTGATACCTCTAATGTTGGAATTGGAGCTGTTTTGATGCAATAAGATCATCCAATTGCTTATTTTAGTGAAAAGTTAAAGGGTGCCGCCCTTAACTACTCTCCATATGATAAGGAATTATATGTCTTAGTGAGGAGATTTCAAACTTGGCAACATTACCTACTGACCAAAGAATTTATCATTCATAGTGACCGTGAATCTTTGAAACATTTAGAGGGGCAAGATAAGTTGAACAAGAGAGATGCCAAGTGGATTGAGTTCCTTGAACAATTCCCATATGTGATAAAACCCAAGAAAAATAAGGCTAATGTGGTTGCTAATGCACTTTCAAGAAGGTATATTGAACAAAGGATCGGAAATATTTTATTTTGAGGTGGTTGACAGGTTTTCTAAGATATTATACCTTGCAAAAAGGTGGATGATACTTGTCATGTTACTGATTTGTTCTATAAAGAAGTGGTGCGCCTTTATAACTTACCAATTAACATCATTTCAGATCGTGACACCAAGTTCCTAAGTCATTTTTGGAGAACTCTATGAGGCTAGGTGGACACAAAACTACTTTTCTCCACCACTTGTCATCCCTAAACGGATGGACAAACTAAGGTAGTGAATAGAACTCTTACTACTCTTCGTAGAAATGTTCTTAAAAAGAACATGAAAAGGTGGGAGAAATGTTTACCTCATGTGGAGTTTGAATACAATAGGGATGTACATAGTACTACTCAATATTCACCTTTTGAAATTATGTATCGCTTTAATCCTTTAACTCCTCTTGATTTATTACCATTGCATTACACTTCTCTTTTGAAGCATAAGGATGGGAAGGATAAGGTCGAATTTGTGAAAAAATTGTATGAGCAAGTGAAATTGCAAATTGAAAAGAAAAATGAGAGTTATGCTAAATTTGCCAACAAGGGAATAAATAAGATGAATTTTGAACCCAAAGATTGGGTTCAGGTGCATACTAGGTGCATATGAGGAAGGAAAGGTTCCATGTACAAAGGAAGTCCAAAATTCATCAAAGAGAAGATGGACCTTTCCAAGTGCTATCTAAAATCAATGACAATGCTTATAAAATAACACTTCCGGGTGAATATGGTGTTAGTGATATTTTTAATGTGGCTGAGTTATTTCTTTTTTATGTAGGTGATAAAGATTTCAATTAGAGGTTGAATTCATTAAAGAGGAAAGGGATGGTGAGGATATAATAATCAAGGATACTACTTAAGTACTTCAAGGTCTAGGAGGACCAATGACAAGAGCACATGCCAAAAAAGCTAAGCAAGTCTTAAACCAAATGGTGACTACTATCATGGAAACAAGACCTAACTTAGAAGAAATGGAGCCCAAATTGGTCAACTACATAAGTCCACATAGAAAGGACTTGGGTGCATGAGATGTTGCCTATTTGCTTTGTTTTATTTGGTTTAAGTTGTGATAAAAAGTTTGGGTTAGACTTTGATTTTAATTAGGCTGAACACTTAAGTTTATTTTATTTTTGTGAGTGTTTTGACTAAGTGTAAATCATGGGTTGTTCATGACATGTGTTGTCGAGCGCTTGTTTTGGTGTGTTTTTTTTTTTGTTGTTGAAATAAAAGTGGGTTGGATCATTAAGCAAAATGGTGTCCAAGAGGCCTCAAAAGGGAGGTGCAAAAACACTTATATGATGTATAAATAATCAACCTTGGATGCTTTGAGATAAGACAAGACTTTATGAGGAGAAAATAATATTCAAGAGTGATGGTTACACTTTGAGACAATAAATAATTCGAAATTAATACATGATTTTTTGTAAACAAAAACAAGTAGAACTCATCCTCCTATATGTATCCCTTCCCAAGTAATGAAAAGTGTAACGCCTAAAATTTAACTATGATTCTTTAAAAAAAATTACACAATGTAGATGAAACTGAAATTTTTAAATTCAAAAATATCTAAGTACTTGCAAATAAATAGAAATTCTTTTGTAAATTTTTTAAATAACTTAGAATGCTAAAATATTTACAATCTTTTTAAAAAAAATTCAAGTGAGACTTAATTAAACTATAACTCTAATCTAGACTCAAAACGTGATCTGGCTCCAACTCATGACATTGAAGGACTGATGAGAAATCCGAATACTCCTCAAACTTTCAACACTTACCTGTTACTTGAAAAACATCACCCTCAACATAATGAGCATAAAACTCAGTAACATAGATTTAATAAAAACAATTATAGATTTTTCTCAACCATGCCAGTGTTTTAAGCAAGGAAAATCCTCTCGACAAACTATATTTCAATTTAATAAAATATTATTTCTTCATAAGCTGTTGTTTTTTGAATTTCGAAAACTATTTGAAAATCAATTTATGTCACTGAAGATATTACTTAGTTGAGTCGTGGACTAGGTCGCTCTCTTTAAGACGTTTCGCAGCACTGCCCAAATTGTGCAAGATAGACTATCAACCACAACGTCCACAAGATAAAACAGCCCAGATTCACTGTATTGGAATTCCACTACACTGTAGAAAACCGTTCTAGAATTACACCCTCAATATGGCTGTTAAAGCCACCCTCAATATGACAATTAAAGTCATTTTCAATATGGCAATTAAAGCCATTCACAATATCGTAATATGACCACTCATAAATCAAAAGAACTACGGCATAACAACCGCTCTAAAAGGACTGTGGTATTATGACCACTCAAAAATCAAAAGGACTACGACGTAAAAACCGCATCAAAGGGACTATGGCGTAAAAATTGTTCTAAAAGGACATGGTATTAGAACCACTAAAAATCGAAGGAACAGAAAGAAAGGGGAGAAGTGGCTCGGAAATATATCGAGCAGAATATAAGAAAGAGAAAAAAGAAAGTTGGGAAATGTGAAGGTGCAAATACGATAAAGGGGGGTTGAATTGTGTTTGCCAAAATTGATAAATTTTTGTTAATTTATAAATAAAATAAAAACTAGTTTGGTTTTTGGTTACTTACTTGGAGTGGAAGCAATCGAATTCAGAGGCAGCAAGTAATGAAAGCATAATTAATTTGACACATAGATTTATCCTGGTTCACCACTAACTTGGCTACATCCAACCCCCCATTCAGAAGACTTTAATCCACTAATTCAAATACCTTGAATTACAAAGCACCTGACCCTCCAAGCCAGTCTTCCCAAACAGCTTGACAACCCTAGACTTTCGAGGAACAACACCACCTTGACCCTACAAGCCAAGTCTTCTCGTAACAACCTGACAACCCCAAATTGAAGAAGGAACTAAACCACTATCAGGTTAGATACAAGAGATTGGAACTTGAGTAGTTGCTTTTGGAAAGCTAATAATAATAATAACTTTCACAATCTAAGAAAATAACACTCAGAAAATATTTCTAACTTGAAACGAGTATTTCTCTCTTTGAACTCTAAGACTACTTTTTTCTGCTTTTCGATGTTTTTCTTCTTCAGTCTTGAGTATCTATTTATAGTTGAAATTTGGGCTTCAATTTGGTCCTTGTTTAATGTTGAATTGTATTTTGTTCAAATTGTGTTTGTAAATTCTTCAAATTGATTATGTTCCTTTTTAGATTGGGATTGTAAATTCTTCAGATTGATTCTGTTCATAATTTGTTGTAGAAATTTCTTCATCAAATCTTCTTCGAATTTTGATCAAATCTTCTTCAAATCTTAATCAAATCTTCTTCAAATCTTGATCAAATTTTGATCAAATGTTCTTCAAATCTTAATTAAATCTTCTTCAAATCTTGACCATATCTTCTTTCATACTCTTTGAAGTCAAATATATTGTTCTCATAAAATTCTTTTGTTAACATCAAAACTCTAAATGTAAAACGAACTTGGTTCCAACAATCTCCCCATTTTTTATGATGACAAAACTTGTATTTTTTATAACAATTTTTCTTTCTATTTCTTTGACTCCCCCTAACATAGGGCTCCCCCTAAGTCTAAGTATCATTTTCTCCCCACTTTATCAAATATCTTTCTACACCTTTTGTCATCAGACAAAAAGACATGAAAGTGAGATTTTTTATTTTTTTTCATTTTTTTTTTCGTTTCTTTTTTTTTCATTTTTTTATTTTTTTTTATTTTTGCTTTTATTTTTTATTTACTTTTTTATTTATTTATTTTTGTTTTTGTGAATAATATGAATATAACATATTACAAGAAAATATAAAAACTAATTTAAAACTAAACTACTTTGAAGTGATTACAATATTAGTAAGATATGAAGGTAAGATTTAGGTTTTTCTTGATGAAGTCAAACCTATCTTCAGGTAGTGGTTTGGTGAATATGTTAGCCCATTGGTGTTCAGTGTCTACAAACTAAATGTTTAGTACCCCTTTTTGAACAAAGTCCCTAATTAAGTGGTGTTTGATATTTATGTGTTTAGCTCTAGAATGTAGTATAGGGTTTTTGGTTAGGCAAATGACAGAAGTTTTATCACAATAGATGGGAATGTTGGTTTCTAGGATTTTGTAGTCTTCTAGTTGATGTTTCATTCAAAGTAGTTGAGAACTGCAACCAGCTGCTGAAATGTACTCAGCCTCTGCTGTTGACATTGCAATAGTGTTTTGTCTCTTACTTGACCAAGATATTAAGTTGTCACCTAAAAAGGTGCAGTTTTCACTAGTGCTCTTTCTCTCAAGTTTATCTCCAGAATAATTAGAATCATAGTATCCACTAAGTTTGTACTTAGGAGATTTCTTGTAGAACAAGGTCAGGTTGGTAGTGCCTTTTAGGTATCTAAGGATTCTCTTAACATCAGTTAAATGTGATTCCCTAGGGTCAGCTTGAAATCTTGCACATACACATACACTAAACATGATGTCAGGTCTAGAAGCGGTAAGGTAAAGTAGGGATCCTATCATTCCTCTATAGAGTTTTTGGTCAACTTTTTTGCCTGAATCATCTTTTTCAAGTGAACAAGTAGGGTCATTGGTGTAGCCATAGGTTTGCAATTACTCATCTTAAACTTCTTGAGAAGCTCTTTTGTATATTTAGTTTGATGAATGTATATACCTTTTTGACTTTGTTGAATTTGTATCCCTAAGAAGAACTTAAGGTCTCCCATAATATTCATTTGAAATTCATGCTGCATTAATTTAGAAAATCCTGGGCAAAGAGTGTCATTAGTAGATCCAAAAATAATGTCATCAACATAAATTTGAATAATAAGAATGTCACCTTCTATTGATTTTCTAAAAAGTGTATTGTCTACTTGTCATCTTTCAAAGTTATTTTTAAGTAAGAAGTTACTAAGTCTATCATAGCATGCCCTAGGTGCTTGTTTTAGGCCATACAGAGATTTTCTAAGTTTAAAAACATTTGGAAATTCAGAACTTTCAAAACCTGGGGGTTGTTTAACATAGACTTCTTCACTTATATAACCATTTAGAAAAGCACTTTTAACATCCATTTGAAATAATGTAATGTTATTATTTGCAGCAAAAGAAAGTAGGATACGAATAGCTTCTAACTTGGCCATTGGAGCAAATGTCTCAGTGTAATCAATGTCCTCTTTCTGACTGTAGTCTTGTGCAACAATTCTTGCCTTGTTTCTGACCACTTCACCTTTTTCATTTTGCTTGTTTCTGAAAACCCATTTGGTTCCAATAATGTTCTTCTCTGGTCTAGGTACTAGATCCTAAACATCATTCCTCTCAAATTCATTTAACTCTTCTTGCATTCCAAGAATCCATCCATCATCTGCCAATGCTTCATTAATAGAGGTAGGCTCAATTGATGAGAGTAAGCCAAAAAAATTGGTTTCTTTAAGTGATGTTCTAGTCCTCAAATGATCACTTGCACTTCCAATGATTAGAGTTTCAAGATGAGATGACTGGTACTTATATCCAGATCTTTCTTCTAACTTATCTTGACTATCTTTGACTTGATCAGATTCATCCTTTGAAGATTTGTCATATTCTTCTGATTTGCTTGTTGTAACATCCCGACCATTACCATTATCGGCGATGTTACAACACTCTATAAGCTTTGGATCTTTCAAAGTATCCAATGAAGGTACACTTTTGAGATCGAGAATCAAATTTACCAAGGTTATCTTTAGTGTTCAACATATAACAAGGACAACCAAATTGTTTAAAATAAGAGATGCTAGGCTTTTTACCTGTCCACAATTCATATGGTGTTTTATTCAATATAGATCTAATATAGACTCTATTTTGATATAACATGCAGTATTAATTGCTTCAGCCCAAAAGTGTTTTAAGAGGGTTTTCTATGTTACCTTAAGAAGAGATTCAAGACCCCCAAAGCTTGATTTTATTTCCTTCTTCTAATATAGGTGTGGAGGTTGTTTCTATTATGAGATGATGGAATAAGGAAGCTTGAGAAGGACATGTAATGGAGTTATTGTTATCTCTCTATTTATTTTTTCCTCTTTTCCCTTATTCCCCCC
>JBBPBO010000005.1:36523399-36712160 GCA_037974295.1 Cicer cuneatum | reverse complement strand
CCCCCCCCCCCCCCCCCCCCCCCCCACACACACACATTCTATTTTTATTTTCTTTTAATTTATTATCGGAAAGTTGATAGGCACACCCCTCCTAAGTGGGTTGCACCTCCTATTAAGCATCAACAATATTTTAGTAGTTACTACTCACTCAAATTTCTTCTTATACAAATTAATTATACCTTATCCTAAAACATACAGGACATAAAACTAACTATTCTTATAATTATAATTATCCTACTAACTATAAAAGTTATTCTAAATAACATAAAAATGCTAAAGTTTGTTAAACATTTACTGTAAGACCCTTAATTTTTAATTAAAATTATGGAATTAATATTAAGTGTATTTTGGGGATATTTGTAAAATATTTAATATATGTATGTTTTGAGTAAATATATATATATATAAATATTTATTTCTGAAGATATATTAAGATTATTGGATGAAGAATAAATTAATTTAATTACGAGTAATTAAATTAACGGACAGTTAATTAAGGGATTATCGGCTAATTGCGACTAGACTGGTTAAGTGCTGAGGATCAGACAAGTGTCGGGTGAGGTGGCACCCACACAAGCCTATAAATAGGAGTGAGAAGGATGGGTGAAATCAGAACACCATTCCTCCTCCCTTACTGCCCATACTGCATGTAACAGTATCACTTTCTCCTTCCCTCCCATTCTGTTTTCTGTCCAGTTCGTTTCAAAAAAAAAAAAAAAGAGGGAGTTCCTCAAAAGTGACATTACTTGGAAATCCAAGCACCAAACCAGAAAACCCCCAGTACAAAAGTTGTTCTCCTCATCATTCTGAAGCTAGAGAACCCAGTTTCGTAGCAGCAAACGCAAGCGGGAGTTTCGCCGATTTTTGACGCGTAAACGGGAACGAAAATAGAAACGAGAGAAGTAGCAGAAACGCAACAAGGGTAAGGGCATCTTCTACTTTCTAGTTGCATTAGGGCTGTAAGTGCATAACTGTCATGGCATTACTGGTGTTTTTCATTATTGTTTCTGAAGGAAAACTGTTTTGCCTATTGATTGAAAGAAATGAAAAAAATGCATTCTGTGATGTTTTAAAAAGTTTTGTGATGATTGTTGTTTGGGCTGAATGCACTAAAGTTGTGTTGTTTATGTGGGAAAGTGGAAATATATCTTGCATGTTATTTTGAATATGATTAAAATGCATGTTCATAAAACTGTTTTGAAAGTTGTTTTGAAATGCGAAAATGCATTCTGTTGGTGTTTTGCTGCTATGTGATGTTTGCTGTTTGGCTGAATGTGTTAATGTCGTTCTGATGGTTTGAGAAAGCTGAAATGCTTTGCATGTTGTTTTGTTTGTGTGAGAAAGCTGGAAATGCTTTGCATATGTTTTGAGAAATGATCATAATGTAAATGGTTAAAAATGTCTTTTGTTGTGGTTGACATTCTGTTTGAATGGTTTGAGCAAAACTGTGATGAATGATCTGTTGTTGCTGATGTTTTCAAAAGAAACTGGATTTTAAATGATGAAAGTGTTTTTCTGGAAAAGTTGCATTGATGAAAATGCCTGAGTTTTGTGGTTCAAAAGAGTGATAAAACTGTTTGGGGTTGTGCTGGTTTTCAAAGGAAAAAGATTGAAAATGTGTTGTAGTTTTTCAGGAAAAGTTCACTGAATTCGAAGGTGTATTCGAATACAACATGAGTGTATTCGAATACAACCTGCCAAGCTTCTGTTTTACTCAAAGTTTTCAAACTTGTATTCGAATACGGGCCCCTGTATTCGAATACAGAGGAAGGATTTTTACTTCTGACTTAGCATCTGTATTCGACTACAACTCTGTCGTATTCGAATACAGAAGTGAGATTTTAACACTGTATTCGCATCTGTATTCGACTACGACAGTCTCGTATGCGAATACAGCATGCTGACTTTCACAAATTTTGCTTCTGTATTCGAATACAAGGGAGCTGTATTCGAATACAGATTCGGGTTTTTCCAGCAACTCAGTTTTTAGCTTTTGTATTCCAATACAAGGAAGCTGTATTCGAATACAGATTCGTGTTTTCCAGAAAATCAAGTTTTAAACATTGTCTTATAAACCTTAAGTGTTAGGGATCATTTGGGAAGGTTTGTGATGAATTAAAATGGAATTTTTGTGACAGTTTGAAGTGAGGGTGATGAAGTTTTTGAGACTCTACTGATATAGTGAAAGATACTAATTTTTACACTATGACAGCCTCTGTATTCGAATACAAGAAGGTTGTATTCGAATACAGAGTGTAATTCTGCACTGCTTTTGGCTTCTGTATTCCAATACAGATTCTTATTTTCTAGAAAACTCAGTTTTAAACACTATTTTAAGAATTTTAAGAGTTTGGGAAACATTGGAAAGACTTAAGATAATTAAGAATGGAATTTGTGAGATAATGTGAAGTGTTAATGATTACTTGACTGTTTAATCATGGTTGTGATGATGATGATATTAATTGTGTTGAGATGTTTTGAAAAATGATGGAAAGGTTGAATTTTCCTGATAATGCATACTGTTTCAGTGAAGAGAAAACACTGCATATTCATACATTGCATAGTCAAGTGGTACCCGCGATGGGGCACAGAGTAATGCGTAAACGTGCTGATCTGTTGAGCGATTGCACGAGTGCTGGTCTGTTGAGTGACTGCACTGGTACTGATCTGTTGAGCGATTGTACCTGAGTATATGTCAACGTGCTGGTCTGTTGAGCGACTGTACGAGTACTGGTCTGTTGAGCGACTGCACTGGTGCTGATCTGTTGAGCAATTGCACACTGGTCTTGAGAGCCGTTAAAGTCAAACATATTGTGCTGGTCTGTTGAGCGACTGCACCTTGGTAATTCCAAGAAATTGTATACATGAGCATAAACATATTGCATTGGGGGATTGACCGGTGGGTCACGATTGGGCTATATGATAATGGTTGAAAATTGATATGTGTGAGTACTTTATGAGATCTGATTTTTTGATAAATGATTGTGATTGCAGAAGTGTTGGCTGTACTTACCACATATTTTACATAATAATAGGTTGCTGTTTTGAAAAGGCATACATGTCATGAAAATTCAAAATGAGCATCTTTATTTTTCATCATTGTCATATGTTATACCATGGGTGTATTGTTCTGTGATATAAATGCTATGTGCTTATTTATTAATTTTGGTCGGTGACCCTTGCTATTATATTGTGGAAATTGGGCTTTGCCTTCAGATGCCCCCCAAACCCATGACATCCGTGGGTCCCGAGACGATGGAAACATCGCTCGACTTCATTGATTGTGTCGTGCCTACAGCATGGGTTTACGACCCCACCTCAAGCAAGGCGACATACACGAGGGGATTGAAGAGGACTTGTAGGACCAATGGAGTGGTGCACTACGTGGAGCACAGCTATGCGAGGATTGATTTTCCTGTGCCTTCTCGTTTGATATTGGAGGCGCACAGAATTTTTGATGATGTTGAGGAGCCAGCTAGAGGGGTTGAGACGGAGGCCACCGTAGGAGTTGTGACTCCTAACCCGGTGATTGGAGGAGATGTACATGATTCTGAGACGGAAGAGAAGAACGAAGAGCCGAAGCCAGTAGCAGCTGATATTTCAGGTCCGTCTAGGATATCCGATGATTGTTATGAGATTCCGGCACCGCCGAAGCGACCGAGACTATGCATTGATCTGACTTCGGAGGAGACTGATCCCTCTCTGTATGATGAGGAGGAGGTCACATCGAGGCGAGCGGCGGAGTCGGATGAGACTTTTTTGGGATGCGGAGGAAATCCGTGCTACTGTAGCTTTAGTGCATGATCAGTTAGACTTGATGTATAGGATTTGAGCCGGAAATGTAATTTGTTTTATTTTGGAAATATTTGTACTACTTTTCCCCTAAACCATGCACTCTAATATTTTCTGTTGGTATGATATGACACTGATATTTTGGAATGTATTAATGTTTAATATTAAATTTCCAGAATTAAGTACTTAGTGATATTACCATGAAGTTATTTAATTACGTTCGTCGATTAATTCACGACGTACTATTTTTAAGAAACGGATTAAAGGAAACTTTTTATTTCGATTCTTTTGAAGTGATGAATTGGAAAATTATTTTAATTAATTATTTAAAAAAAAATACACTCGCGCTGTGTTTTAAACTCGGGGTGTTACAATTGTGGTATCAGAGCATTTGGTTAAATTTTTGGGATAAAGCTCTGATTTAATTATTTGTTTTGAGTTATTAGCTGATCATGCATTGGAGCAAGTAGTTAAAGTGTCAAGTCTTGTATAAGTTGTGGTGTGACTGAAGTGATGATGGTTTTGTAGGAAACAATGCCTCCACGAAGAGACGACACCACAAGAGCCAATGTCAGCCGGGAAGATAGAATGGCTAAGGCGATGAATAACATGGTTGCGTCTGTTGCTGCACAGATGGCTGCAAAGACTCAACGAGATCAAGAGAAGAGAGAAAGAGAGAGTCGCGCTGCTGAATCTAGAGCACTGAGGATTTTCCTCAAAAGTTCAAGGGTGATGAGGGTCCAAAAAGAGCAGACCAGTGGATCCAAGAGATGGAGAAGATCTTCGAAATGATTAATTGCCGAGCAGCGGTGAAGGTCAACTATGCCACGTATCTGCTGATAGGGGATGCAGAGTATTGGTGGAGAAGTACAAGACTACTGATGGGGTCAGCTCAAGAGGAAGTGATTGGGAGTCGTTCAAAAAGAAGTTTTTGGACAAATACTTCCCAATGAGCACTAGGACCAAGTTGGGTGACGATTTTCTAAAATTGCACCAGGGAAACATGACAGTGGGGGAATATGCGGCTAAGTTTGAATCCCTGTCAAGACATTTCAGATTCTTCTGGGAAGAAGTTGATGAACAGTTTATGTGTCATCGCTTTCAAAATGGACTGAAGTATGAGATCCAAGATTTGGTCCTACCCTTGGGGATTCAACGTTTCCAAGTGTTAGTAGAGAAGTGTAGAGAGGTTGAAGAGATGAAGAACAAGAGGGCCAACAGAGGAGGGAACTTTAATTTTGGAGGGCCTAGTCGGATGCACAGGCAGGACAATAGAGGAAAGCAAGTGGCTAAGCCGTATAATCGGCCACAAAACAACCAGATAGGCCAGAATCGGCCGGGAAATCAGAATTTTGGACGGCAATTGGGACAAGGAGTCCGGTGTTATCGATGCGGTAAAGAAGGACATATTGCTACGGCTTGTACCGCGAGGGATCTGATGTGCTTCAACTGCCAGAAGCCAGGACACGTGGCGAGGGATTGCCGGGTTCTGAAGTTGGAGCCAACTGTGAACGCGACTAGGGCTACTCGTCTTACTGCTAGAGGTCGCGTCTATCACATGGGTGCTGAAGCTGGGAATCAAGCTCCAAATTTAATCTAGCAAGATTGTGAGATTGCAGGTAACACCCTAACTGCACTTTTTGATTCGGGGGCAACCCACTCTTTCATTGCTATGGACTGTGTCAATCGTTTGAAGTTATCTGTGTCTGCTTTGCCTTTTGATTTGGTGGAGTTCTTCATTGATTTGCACCCAGGAACTGGACCTATTTCAATTGCGCCGTACCGGATGCCGCCATTGGAATTAAGCGAACTTAAGGGTCAAATTGAAGGTTTATTGGAGAAAGGATTTATCAGACCAAGTGTGTCGCCATGGAGAGCTCCGGTGTTGTTGGTTAAGAAGAAGGATGGAAGTTCGCGTTTATGTGTGGATTATCGGCAACTTAATAATGTGACTATTAAGAATCGTTATCCTTTACCACAGAATCGTTATCCTTTACCAATTGAGGGAAGCAGCGGTGTTTTCAAAGATTGATTTGAAATCGGGATATCATCAGATTCTAGTAAGAGAAGGAGATATTCAAAAGACTGCTTTCAGGACTCGTTACGGACACTATGAATATCTTGTTATGCCTTTTGGAGTTACGAATGCACCAGCAATTTTCATGGACTACATGAATAGGATCTTCAGCCCGTTTCTGGATAAGTTCGTGGTGGTATTCATCGATGATATTTTGGTTTATTCAAAGGATGAAGAAGAACACGGAGAACACCTACGCCAAGTTCTTGAAGTCTTGCGCGAGAAGCAATTGTATGCCAATTTATCGAAGTGCGAGTTTTGGCTAGATAAAGTGAACTTCTTGGGACATGTGATAACAAAAGAAGGAATTGTTGTCGATCCGCAAAGATTGAGACAATTCTTGCCTGGAAACAGCCCCAGACTATCACAGACATAAGAAGTTTTGTCGGATTAGCGGGATACTACAGGAGATTTATTGAAGGATTTACTAAGATTGTGGCTCCTTTAACACAACTTACCAGAAAGAATCAGCCGATTGCATGGACGGAGAAGTGTGAGGAAAATTTTCAATTGCTAAAGGAAAAGTTGACAACCTCACCAGTATTGGTCTTGCCAAAACCAGAGGAACCATATGAAGTATATTGTGATGCATCTCACCAAGGTTTGGGATGTGTTTTGATGCAACACAAGAAAGGTGTAGCTTACGCCTCGCGGCAATTGAAAACTCACGAACGAAATTACCGTACTCATGATTTAGAGCTTGCTACAGTAGTGTTTGCATTAAAAGTCTGGAGACACTACTTATATGGATTCACGTTCACGATGTTCAGCGAGCACAAAAGTTTGAAGTATCTGTTCGATCAGAAGGAATTGAACATGCGTCAGAGAAGATGGATGGAGACTCTCAAGGATTTTGACTTTTCATTGCAGTACCACCCTGGAAAAGCCAATGTGGTGGCTGATGCATTGAGTCGGAAAAGTGTGTCAGTATCTTCAATGATAATGGCCAGACAACAAGAGTTGTGGGAAGCATTTAGAGACCTACACATGGATGTAAAGTTTGCACCAGGAATTTTAAAGTGTGGAATGATAACAATTTCAAGTGGTTTGCTTGAGGAGATTGCAAACTTGCAAGATGATGCATTAATCCAAGAAAAGAGGAATCTGATAGCGCAAGGACAGACAACTGAGTTCAGTGTCGGAACAGATAATATTCTGAGATGTAATGGAAGAGTTTGTGTACCGGAAGTTGTAGAGATGAGAAGAGTGATTTTGGAAGAGGCTCATAAGAGTAAGTTGAGTATTCATCCTGGAGCGACCAAGATGTACCAGGATTTATGACAGAATTACTGGTGGCCAGGAATGAAAAGGGATGTAGCGGAGTACGTATCGGCATGTTTAACTTGTCAGAAAGCGAAAGTGGAACATCAACGACCTGCTGGAATGTTGCAACGTTTGGATATACCGGAATGGAAGTGGGACAGCATTTCCATGGATTTTATAACAGGACTGCCCAAGACAAGGAAAAAGAATGATTCAATTTGGGTAATAGTGGATCAATTGACAAAGTCTGCACATTTCTTACCTGTAAGGACCACTTACAAAGTAGATAAGCTGACGGAAATCTACATCACTGAGATTGTGAGGTTACACGGCGTTCCATCGAGTATAGTATCGGACCGTGATCCAAAGTTCACATCTCATTTTTGGGGAGCGTTGCATGAAGCTTTGGGGACGAAACTGAAATTGAGTTCAGCCTACCATCCACAAACAGATGGACAGACTGAGAGGAAAAATCAGTCCTTGGAAGATCTGTTAAGAGCATGTGTGTTGGATGACAGAGGAAACTGGGATGAGGTGTTGCCATTGATTGAGTTTACTTACAACAACAGCTTCCACGCAAGTATTGGAATGGCACCCTATGAGGCTTTATATGGACGCAAGTGTCAGACGCCTTTATGCTGGTATAAGGACGGAGAGAGCATGATTGTTGGACTTGAGATGGTGAAACAGACTACAGAGAAAATCAAGAGGATACAAGGGAAAATGAAGGTTTCACAAGATCGTCAGAAGAGTTATGCGGACCAGCATCGCAAGCCTTTGGAATTCGAGCAGGGTGATCATGTATTTCTAAGGGTCACGCCTACTACTGGTGTTGGCAGAGCTATTAAGTCAAGAAAGTTGACTCCGAAATTTATTGGACCATACCAGATTACTGCGTGAATTGGACCATTGGCTTTACCTCCCATATTGTCCAATATTCATGACGTATTTCATGTGTCGCAGTTAAGGAAATACATTGCAGACCCGTCACATGTGATCGAGCCAAATACAATTCAGCTGAAGGATAACCTGTCATTTGAAGTATTCCCTGTAAGGATTGAAGACAGGAAGATTAAACAGTTGAGGAACAAGGAAGTCCCACTAGTCAAAGTGATTTGGAATCCGACTACTGGAGACGCGACTTGGGAACTGGAAAGTAAGATGAGGGAACAATATCCTCAGTTGTTTATCAACATGTAGTTTCGAGGACGAAACTAATTTAAGGGGGTGGTAATGTAAGACCCTTAATTTTTAATTAAAATTATGGAATTAATTTTAAGTGTATTTTGGGGATATTTGTAAAATATTTAATATATGTATGTTTTGAGTGAATATATATATATATATATATATATATATATATTAATATTTATTTTGGAAGATGAATTAAAATTATTGGATGAAGAATAAATTAATTTAATTACGAGTAATTAAATTAACGGACAATTAATTAAGGGATTAGTGGCTAATTGCGACGAGATTGGTTAAGTGCTGAGGATCAGACAAGTGTCGGGTGAGGTGGCACCACACAAGCCTATAAATAGAAGTGAGAAGGATGGTGAAATCAGAACACCATTCCTCCTCCCTCACTGCCCATACTGCATGTAACAATATCCCTTCCTTTCTCCCATTCTGAAATCTGATTCACGTTAAGAAAAAGAGAAAAGAGGGAGTTCCTCAAAAGTGCCATTAATTGAAAATCTAAGCACCAAACCAGAAAACCCCCAGTACAAAAATTGTTCCCCACATCATTACGGAGCTAGAGAACCCAGTTTCGTAGCAGCAAAGGCAAGCTGCAGTTTCACCGGTTTTTGACGCGTAAACGGGAATGAAAGCAGAAACGTGAGCAGAAGCAGAAAACGCAACAAGGGTAATGGCACCTTCCATTTTCTAGTTGCATTCTAGGACTGTAAATGTATGTTTGAGGTGTGGTTATATTTGAGTTTCTGTTTTGAAAAAGAAACTGTTTTGCATGACATTTTTAAGATGAAAGAAAATGCATTCTGTTGAGGTTTTAAATAATATGTGATGTTGCTGTTTTGCTTATACAACATGTCTGTTTTGGTTGTGTGGAAAAGCTGAAAAAGTCTTGCATGTTATTTTGAAGTTGATCAAAATGCATGTTGACAAAATTGTGTGCATGTTGTTTTAAAACCTGAAAATTTCATTCTGTGAAGTTTGATGATCTATGAAATACAACATTGTTGTTCTGCTTGTGTGAGACAGCTGGAATATGCTTTGCATGTTGTATTGGTTGTGTAAGCATACTGGAGAATACCATGCATGTTGGTTTGGAGGTGCATGTTCTGGTTCTGGATGATTTTGATGGTGATCATTCTGTTTCATTTTCTGGATGATTCTGATGTTGATCATTCTGTTTCTGTTGCTGGATGATTCTGATGTTGATCATTCTGTTTCTGGTTCTGATGATTCTGGTGTTGATCATTCTAATTCTGCTTCTGATGATTCTGGTGGTGACTATTCTATTTCTGTTTCTGGATGTTCTGGTGTTGATGATTCTGCTTCTGTTTCTATTTTGAGTGATTCTAGTGATGTTGATGTTTTCAAAAGAAAAGGGATTTTAAATGATGAAAGTGTTTTCTGGAAAAAAGTTGAATCTGTTTTGATGTTTGGTTGTTTTTTTAAAAGAAACAGTTTGAAATGTGTTGAAGTCTCAGGAAAAATTTCACAGGTTTTCGAAGGTGTATTCAAATACAACCTGTCAAGCTTCTGTTTTACTTAAGTTTTCAAACTTGTATTCGAATACGAGCCCCTGTATTCGAATACAGAAGAAGGATTTTAGCTTCTAACTTAGCATCTGTATTCGACTACGACTTTGTCGTATTCGAATACAGAAGTGAAATTTTAACACTGTATTCGCATCTGTATTCGACTACAGGCATGCTGTATTCAAATACAGAATGCTGATTCTCACAAGTTTTTGCTTCTGTATTCGAATACAGATTCGTGTTTTTCCAGAAAATCAAGTTTTAAACACTGTCACGTGAATATTAAAGTGTTGAGAAATATTGAGAAGGGTTAAAATGATTTAAAATGGAGTCTTTGAAATAGTTTTGAAGAGGAGAGGATGATGTTTTGGAAACCTTTAATGACCTGGGAGGAAATGGTGAACTTTCAATGTTTTGTCTTCTGTATTCGATTACAGGCATGCTGTATTCGAATATAGAATGTTAAAATTGCAGTTTCATGCTTCTGTATTCGAATACAAGGAATCTGTATTCGAATACAGATTCGGGTTTTCAGAAATTCCAAGTTTTTCAACATTGTTTATGAACACTAAGTGTTAGGGAATATTGGGAAAGTTTATGATGAGTTAAAATGGAACTTTGTGATACTTTGAAGTGGTGGTGATGAAGTTTTTGAGACTTTACTGATGTAGTGGAAAAATATTAATTTTTACACTGGGACAGCCTCTGTATTCGAATACAAGAGGGCTATATTCGAATACAGAGTGTAATTCTACACTGTTTTTGGCTACTGTATTCGAATACAGCTTCGTAATTTCCAGAAATCTCAGTTTTAAACACTGTTTTATGAATTTTAAGAGTTTGGGAAACATTGGAAAGACTTAAGATAAGTAAGAATGGAATTTTGAGATAATGCAAAGTGTTAATGATTACTTGACTGTTTAATCATGATTGTGATGATGATAATATTGATTGTGTTGAGATGTTTTGAAAGATGATGGAAAGGTTGAATTTTCCTGATAATGCATACTATTTCAGTGAAGAGAAAACACTGCATATTCATACATTGCATAGTCAAGTGGTACCTGCGATGGGCCACAGAGTAATGCGCAACCACGTGCTGATCTGTTGAGCAATTGCACGAGTGTTGGTCTGTTAAGCGATTACACTAGGTACTGATATGTTGAGCGATTGTACCTTGGTATATAGGTGCTGGTCTGTTGAGCGACTGCACTGGTACTGGACTGTTGAGCGTCTGTACCCTGAAATGCGCAACCACGTGCTGATCTGTTGAGCGATTGCACGAGTGCTGGTCTGTTGAGCGACTGCACTAGGTATTGATCTGTTGAGCGATTGTACCTTGGTATATGTTAAACGTGCTGGTCTGTTGAGCGACTGCACGAGTGCTGGTCTGTTGAGCAACTGCACTGGTGCTGATCTGTTGAGCGATTGCACCCTGGTCTTGAGGGCCGTTAAAGTCATACATATTTAAATTGTGTTGGTCTATTGAGCGACTGCACCTTGGTGATTCCAAGAAATTGTATACATGAGCATATACATATTGCATTGAGGGATTGACCGGTGGGTCACGATTGGATTATATGATGATGGTTGAAAATTGATGTGTGAGAGTACTTTATGAGATCTGATTTTCTGATAAATGATTGTGATTGCGGAAGTGTTGGCTGTACTTACCACATATTTTTCATAATAATAGGTTGCTGTTTTGAAAAGGTATATATGTCATGAAATTTCAAAATGAGCATCATTATTTTCCATCATTGTTGTATGATATGCCATAGATATATTTGTTGCTGTGAGATATATGCTATGTGATTATTTGTTAATTACGGTCGGTGACCCTTGCTATTATATTGTGGAAATTGGGCTTTGCCCTCAGATGCCCCCCAAACCCATGACACCCGTGGCTCCCGAGACGACAGAAACATCGCTCGACTTCATTGATCGTGTCGTGCCTACTGCATGGGTTTACGACCCCACCTCAAGCAGGGCTACATACACGGGGGGATTGAAGAGGACTTGTAGGACCAATGGAGTGGTGCACTACGTGGAGCATAGCTATGCGAGAATTGATTTTCCTGTGCCTTCTCGTTTGATATTGGAGGCGCACAGAATTTTTGATGATGTTGAGGAGCCAGGTAGAGGGGTTGAGACGGAGGCCACCGTAGGAGTTGTGACTCCTAACCCGGTGATTGGAGGAGATGTACATGATTCTGAGACGGAAGAGAAGAACGAAGAGCCGAAGCCAGTAGCAGCTGATATTCCGGGTCCATATAGGATATCCGATTATTGTTATGAGATTCCGGCACCGCCGAAGCGACCGAGACTATGCATTGATCTGACTTCGGAGGAGACTAATCCCTCTCTGTATGATGAGGAGGAGGAGGAGGTCACATCGAGGCGAGCGGCGGAGTCGGATGAGACTTGTTTGGGATGCGGAGGAAATCCGTGCTACTGTTGCTTTAGTGCATGATCAGTTAGACTTGATGTATAGGATTTGAGCTGGAAATGTAATTTGTTTTATTTTGGAAATATTTGTACTACTTTTCTGCTAAACCATGCACTCTGATATTTTCTGTTGGTATGATATGACACTGATATTTTGGAATGTATTAATGTTTAATATTAAATTTCCAGAATTAAGTACTTAGTGATATTATGATGAAGTTATTTAATTACGTTCATCGATTAATCCACGACGTACTATTTTTAAGAAAGAGATTAAAGAAAACTTTTTATTTCGATTCTTTTGAAGTGATGAATTGGAAAATTATTTTAATTAATTATTTAAAAATAAAATAAAAATACATTCGCGCTGTGTTTTAAACTCGTGGTGTTACAGAAACGTCGCTCGACTTCATTGATCGTTCTGTGCCTGTTGCTTGGGTATACGACCCCACCTCAAGCAGGGCTACATACACGGGGAGATTGACGAGGACCTGTAGGACCAATGGAGTGGTGCACTACGTGGAGCACAGCTATGCCAGGATTGACTTTCCTGTGCCTTCTCGTTTAGTATTGGAGGCGCACAGGATTTTTGATGATGCGGAGGAGCCAGCTAGAGGGGTTGATACGGAGGCCACCGTAGGAGTGGTGACTCCTAACCCGGTGATTGGGGGAGATGTACGTGATTCTGAGGCGGAAGAGAAGAACGAAGAGCTGAAGCCAGTAGCAGCTGATATTCCGGGTCCGTCTAGGATATCCGATGATTGTTATGAGATTCCGGCACCGCCGAAGCGACCGAGACTGTGCATTGATCTGACTTCAGAGGAGACTGATCCCTCTCTGTATGATGAGGAGGAGGAGGTTACATCGAGGCGAGCGGTGGAGTCAGATGAGACTTGTTTGGGATGCGGAGGAAATCCGTGCTACTGTAGCTTTAGTGCATGATCGGTTAGATTTGATGTATAGGATGCGGAGTAGAACATTTTTTTTTGAAAAAAACACACTTTGTGTATTTGGGAGAATGTGTCTATTTTCGGTTTGAACCATCCCTTTTAATCTTATCAAAAAACCAAGTTTTTTTGTGGCGACCATTCCCCCAAGGCTTATCATTCATCTTCTCCTGAAAAGCTTGAGTGTGACGCTTCTCCATTTCTACCTTTTCCATATATTTAGTTTTTTCTTGGTTAGCATTTTTTTGTTACTTGTTATTACAATACGGAATTTTAAGAAGCCTTGCAATTTACGATTCATTACTTTGATCTTATTTAGAACTATATATTGTGAATTGCTATTGAAATGAATTAAGAATGACAAACCAACCATTTGGGTAGTCATCATCGAGCCTCGATCCCTGAGAATTGATGAATCAAACCATCTTAAGCTCAAATCAACATCCATCATGCTCAATTGGACCACCACTGACTTACCATTATTATTTGGGATTGGGTCAATATTAAGGCTCAAAATCTTGGCATTATCTTTGTCTGCCACATAGATATAACTTAGATTAGCTCCACAAAAATGGAGGCCTTGTTATTTTGGATTGGACCGACTACAGACTATGGTGAAGTATTTTGAATTGGCTCATTGTACATGTCATCTCCACCAAAGTTTGTTTAATTTCTTCTCCAACTAAGGACCCTTTAGACACTAATAGATTTTTTTGTCTACAATTCACCCTTGACTTTAATTCTTCAACGTGCTGCAGGACATTTGGAATTCCTTCAAAAGAGTGCGCCGCCATACTCTCAATTGCCTAAGTTTTCTCGAGCCTCACAAAATCCACTTGAAGCTAGGGGTGGGCAAATTTGAAAACTAAACCGAACCGGTTTTTAGTTTTAAAAAATCGAACCGAACCGGTTTTCAGTTCAAAAAACTGAACCGAACCGAACTGGTTTTAATTTAATTTTTTTGTTCCTATAAGTCAAATTTACATAATTACCCCTAATTATTTCTATAAAAAATATGGTTCTAGTTTTTTTAACCAAAAACTGGTTCGGTTCAGTTTTTTGAACTGAAAACCGGTTCGGTTCGGTTTTTTTAGAACTGAAAATCAGTTCAGTTCAGTTTCAATTTTAAAAACTCAGTTCAGTTCAATTTCAATTTTAAAAAATCAGTTCGAAAACCGGTTCGGTTCAGTTCTACAGTTTGGTTTAAATTTTGGATTTTTTGAACACCCCTACTTGAAGCATATGAACTTCACCTTCATCAATATCCTCAATTAATACTAAGAATTTTTTACTCTTCCACTCCTCAAACTCTAAATCATCGCTTTTTACTACTCGACATTGCATGGCATCGGCAATTCGCCTTTGATGCCGGTAACCAACCCACTAGTTACTCCGTTAACCGAATTGGGAATATTTAGTTATCAATTTTGATTCTTTTTGCACTTGATTTATAAAGTAAGAACGTGAAATTCACACATAAGTTCTTGCATAATCACACCTATTCTTTTGGTATGTGTCATCATATTTCAAACAAATGTGCCCTAATGGAGTATTCAACATCTTAAAAAATTCCTCGCAACATACATGGAGAGGGATTATAATCCAAGTTAGTCTATTAGTTGAGATGTTGTCTTTTTCCCATTTTCTTAAACTTTCAAACGAGTGATTTAAGAACTCGTAGCCGCCACAAAAAGAGACTCCAAATCCTCTTCTTCCAAGACTTGGATAAAGACCTGACTTCCTCCCATAAGTATAATTTTTGTAGTAGAAATCCTCACATATATGATCTTTTGTTGAGGAAGATGCACCTCATCAAAATTGTTTAGTAATTCGATGTAACCGGTTTTTGCCCATTCTTTATCTTCTGTATTATTTGTGTACCTCATGCCATTCTACTCCTTCTGCCAAAATTGTTTTCTTTGATGTATTTTAGGTCTCCTCTGCACTTGGTTCCTACCAGACATGTTGCATAAGTTATTATTCTATCTCGAAGTTTCCAATTAGTTTCCACATTAGGTGGTCTTCTTAAAACCTCCTTGTTTCTACACCCTGTTTAATTCTTTCTAGTCGCTTCATCATTTTTTAGATTTCAACCCTAAACCATACCTAGGTGCTTCCTCATTGATGTTCTTCAATATCTTCTCCCTTTGAAACCTTGCCATCTTCACCCATAGTTTGTAAGACCTGAACCACAAGCTTTACAACCATGTATCAATCTTACAACCTTGCCTATTTCGTTTAGATCTTTCACATTTTTAAATCTCATAAAGACCATTTTTTGCCCTCTATGAACCTTCTGAGGTATGAATATGTTAGACACCACCCAAATACTTGGAAACAATTTTTAAGCTTGACCACGATACTTAGGTCCCCCAGAAAGTTGGTGAAATAATATGAGGTTGAATCATTGCCTTCTCTTCCATCCATATTGAAGCTTTCTGCTCTACATCCTAATCTTTTCCTTGACGTTACCATAGTCTATTCTTTTTCCCGTGTTTCCAATGTTGGAAAAACAAAACAAACAGATAAATGTCAATAACGTGAAAACTCCAAAACCAAAGAAAAAACCATGACCATTGTCTAATGACAACCAGAGAACAATACTATGTCAAAATTGTTACAACAAATAGATTTCTCCCAAAACTCCCCATGGTCTTCAGTACACCCACTCTCTCCAAAGCAAATATTTAAACTACATCTCACAACACTAACACAAGGGTAGAAGAGAAGAGAAAAGAATTAGATAAAAGCTTAAAGTGTTTCTTACTGGTGCTATTTGTAATGAATAACTAGAGTCATATATATAGCCTTGAGCTTCCTCTTCCTTTACAATTCCAAGCAATGTGAGACTTTTTCAAATCCTTGATTGAAATTGATGCATTTTTAACTTTCATTATCTATATCGACAACCATAGTTCAAAAGAACTATCATACTCCACCATATAAAGTATACTCCACTTGAAGATACACCACTCCAAGAATTTTCACTTGAAGCTAAACCACTTCAAGAATTTCCACTTAACACTAAACCACTACAAGAATTTCTTTTACATGCCGAAAACCCAACTAAAAATTTATGATGCAACTTCCATGTAAGCTTTCTCAAGAAGTTCTTCAGCAACTAATATAATTTCACAACATACCTTGCATAAATGGCAATCAATGCCCATGTTCTAACCAACACCTTGTGTAATCATGATTGTATCAACACATCTTTGACTTGAATTTTACTCAAGCCAAAATTTTTTCTTCCACCAAATTTCTCTAACTCGAACTTCACAGCGGAACTTGACATACTGTAACCGTGCACCAAGTAGGTTCCTAGGAAATTGAGATGAACCATAAAAGACCACTTAATAACCAAGTAATTTCTTAATTAGAACCTTGCCTAAAAGACACTTCTACAAAATAATATTTGTTTTATGATGTGCAAGATCATACAAAGCTACAACCATAAGCATACTAAGAATAAAACTCCAAAACTAAAGGAAAAAACTACGACCGTTGTCTAATGACAACCATAGAATAATACTATGTTAAAATTGTTATAACACATAGACTTCTCTCAAACTCCCCATGACCCCCTAGTACACTCACTCTCTCCAAAGAAAATATTTAAACTACATCACAACACTCTAACCTAAGAGTAGAAGAGAAAAGAAAAGAATTAAATACAAGTTTAAAGTATTTCTGGCAGGTGTGATTTATAATGAAGAACTAAAACCATATATATAGTCTTGAACTTTATCTTCCTTTACAATTCTAAACAATGTGAGACTTTTTTAAAATCATCCATTTCGGCCAAACCTAACACGCTCACACCCACTCTCTCACGCTCACCTCTCTCTCTCTCAAGCTCACCATCATCTCAAACATTCACTGTGAATTATCACTATTTGACAAATTGATGTATTTTATCCAAAATTCAAATGTAACACATAACTTTACGAGCACACTTTTATTTATGTTTTAGGCTTAATTGCAGATTTAGTCTCTCTATTTTTACTGATTCACGAAATTGGTTCTCCTATTTTAAAAGTCGAAAATTTTGACTTCTTCTTTTTATGATGAAGTGAGATGTTTTAAATAACGTAACATATGATATGATGATATGAAATTATTAACTCTCATGAAATTGAAATAAAACACCGTAAAATTTAAAATATGTCAAATTTTCATTTTTTTAGTTTAAAAATTTGATTGATTGACCAATACTGTTAATTTTTAAATCAGAAGAGTCAATTAATTGAATTGATAATAATAGAGTGGCCAAAATTACAACTAAATTTATGTTTTATTATAGAAAAAGTATATTGATATTATTTAAATTGTAGTATATTATATATTATTTGATTAATTTAAATAAACACACAATTTTGCGTTCATAGAAACAAACCAAATATATGTAGGCAAAACCGCATTTATTTATAAAACTTTAGCTTGCGAATAAAGAAAACAACAATCTGGTTTCACGCGTTTATGACGACACCGCTCCAATTAATCTGATCAGCTTCAGCATAATTAAAATAACGGGTAAATTGGGATCCAATGTTCATGAACTGTATCGCACGTTATATTATAATATTTTATATATCCAAGAGAACCATCAACGTCACACGGTTTTCAGTTTACATATATGTGATTATTTTCATGTTGCTTTGTTAATTGTTCCCCCTAAACAATTTACAAAAGCTTTTTGGTCTTTGATTGTTACACGCTAAGCAGTTAAACTGCCCCAAGCAAAGCATCGTAAACCAATTAAAGAATTGAGTGTAGTAGAAGAGATTTGATTTCCACGACACTATATACTTTTTCACTATTCACAACGCATTAAAAAAATTATTTTATTAAACTATTTATTTTAATTATTGAGATATTGTTTACTATTATTAATAACAAATATAATAATATTTTAAAAATTATTTACAATAATGATTAAAAAGTAGTATATAAAAAAATAATTAAAATTGTAATAAAAATAAAGAATGACATTATTTTAAGATAATCTTTGTTGTTAAAATAACATTTATTGTGAGTTGTAAAAAATATAGTCCAAATTTCTATGAGAGATTTATGTCTATATTTAATGTTGAGTGTATCTTAAAAGATTTACTTCGACAAAACAAATTTAAAAAAATTCTTTTTTTTTTGTCTCACAATAATTTTTACTTAATCAAAAAAATTTTAGGTTTAAATGCATTTTTAGTCTCTTATGTTGTTTAAAATTAATTTTTAGTCCTCTATTTATAAAACTAAGGGCCTGTTTGAATTACTTTTGCATTTTATTTTTTAAAAATTGTTTTATAAATTTGATTTTAAAAATTGATTTAAAGAATAGAATTAAAGAAAAAACTTGTTTGAGATACTTGTTTTAAAACAGTTTTAGAGATGAGAAAAAAAAAGAAAACCTATTTGGTAATCTAAATTTTTAAAATTGTTTTTAACTAGAGAATTTAAAAAAACTGAAAATTGAAAAGTAAGGGCTTGTTTGAATCACTTTTGCATTTTAGTTTTTAAAAATTGTTTTATAAATTTGATTTTAAAAATTGTTTTAAAGAATAGAATTAAAGAAAAAACTTGTTTGAAATACTTGTTTTAAAAACAGTTTTAGAGATGAGAAAAAGAGAAAACCTATTTAGTAATCTAAATTTTTAAAATAGTTTTTGACTAGAGAATTTAAAAAACTGAAAATTGAAAAGTAAAATATCATTTATCAGTTTTTCTTTTTTAGTTTAAAAAAGTATAATATTAAAAATAGTTTTACAAAATAGTTTTTAAAAACAAGTAATCCAAACATGTTTTTTAGTTTTTAAATTTTAAAAAACTAAAATAGAGTTTTTGGGAAGGGAATCAAACAAGCCCTAAAACATCATTTATCAGTTTTGCTTTTTAGTTTTAAAAAGTATAATATTAAAAATAGTTTTACAAAACAGTTTTTAAAAATTAGTAATCCAAACAAGTTTTTTAGTTTTTAAATTTTAAAAAACTAAAATAGAGTTTTTGGGAAGAGAATCAAACAAGCCCTAAGTATTTCGTTTTTCTTTTTTACAATTTGTGAGATTTTGTTAGTCCCATTCTATTTTTCATAATGTGGTTTGTTCATTAATAATGTAATAGTGATATAACATGATTGAATTGGATAAAGTAGACTCGTGTTTAACATTTTTCTCAATTCATTTAGAATATTCACTTATGCGGTTACTAAAAAAGGCGTTTGTGAAGTTTTGTATAACAAAAAATAATGCAATGAATTTTGATTAATAACATTAATTTAATTTTATTTAATTCAATTCAGTCGCATCATTCTCACATTATTTATAAACATGTAATATAATAAAAAATCGAGGGACCAAGATCCCAATTTCAAAAATATGGGTACTAAAAATTCATTTTGAGAAAAATAAAAGAAGTAAAAAGCTCATTTAAGCCAAAAGTGATTCTCATGGATGTGTGATGGGAATAAATTTTATACATAAAATATAGATGATCATGTCATAATAAAAAGATAAAAAAAATTTAAGTTGTAAATTATAAAAAAAAGTGAATAAATTTTTATGCATGTTAGATTAATAAAAAAAAAGTGTCTTTTTTTAATAGTTCGTACCTTCTGACTTACACTACTGATAACGATCTTTGTGTCTCTCATTTTTCACTATTAAAAATTAACAAATTTTTATATTCCATAAAAATTGAATTCAAACTTAAAAATTAAGTCAACAATTTATTCATTTACGTTACCAAAATTTTATATCAAAATAATTGTGATTTTCAAACCTCAATAATTTATGATAATCACTACTACATTTGTCATACCACTTAATTATATTCTCTTTTTTTTTTAAATATATAATTATATTCTCTTTGTCGTGCGCAAGTGTTTCTCTGTTTTTTCTTCGCAAATGCACGTGTTTCGATTTGGACATTTGGAAAACTGGAAAACCAAAATCATAATTTAAAAAGGAGGGTTAGAAATTGTGAATGGTATAGAATAGAAAAACTATACACGTTTTATTAAGAAAAAAACTATATACGGGTGGTTTTGCTTTCTTTTGTTATTATGATAGAAAATAAGATAATTATGTGATATTTATCTATATACGTTTACACTTAATAATAATAATAATAATAATAATAATAATTTTTTTAGTAAATTGACCACTATTTTCTATATTATTAAAATATATCCCATTAAAATGTAAATATATAGATATATATATAATTATTTCATTTGCCACATCATATATAGATAGACACAAAATGCATATATAAATAAATAAAAAATGTCAAATTTTATAGTTAAGAATTAAAATATGGAGATCAAATTTTTGAATGATAAAAAATAAATAACCAAATATATATTTATTTAAGTTGTGTATTTATAATAGCAAGGATCGAAATTGAATGTGCTCATTTTTTCATAAAAAATATAACACAATCACAAAATTAATTAATTAGCAAGAAATAGAAATTTTTGGACAAAAAATTGATAAAAACATTATCTCTTAAAATTGACCAAAATTAATTTTTTATTTTTTTTCCCTTTTTTATTCCTCAATCAACCTCTTTCCCTCTCTCTACCCATACCGAATGTGTCTTACATTATATGCAATATATATATATACATTGTCAATGACTTTTAAACCCTTGTCAAAGTTATTTGTTCTTCTCCAAACTTTCAAAATTCAACTCAATCTCTCTTCATTTCACAAACATGGGAAAAGATAGAATAATTGGTGTGGCTTTGGATTTCTCCAACAGCAGCAAGAACGCTCTAAAATGGGCACTTGAGAATTTAGCTGACAAAGGTGACAACATTTACATCATTCACATAAGCCATGATTCTCTTGATGAGTCTCGTAATCAGATATGGGCCAAATCTGGTTCTCGTGAGTACCTATTCTTCCTTTTTTTTTTTTCTTTTCTTTCTTTCTTATTTGATAAATTTTAGTTATTCTATTCTCTATTTATTTTCTGATCTAGTCTAGTCTAATATTTCATTTCAATTAAATGAAATATAAACAAAATGTTTGTAAAGATGAGATTTGAATTGCATGCACTTAGAGATCTCTGTGTTTACTCAATTAAGACATCGGATTAAAATCAGAAAATTCAGATTTAAGTTCGAAATTATATATTATTTATCTAGTCAATTTTAAATTATAAAATTGAAATTTTTTCATTTTTTTTACTGTTTGGTCTGGATCAACTGGAATTCTCTCATCTGCTCATAATTCAATTACGAAAAATTGATGTATTTTATTTAAAATTTAGTCTAAATAAATTAGATATTTAGATGTGTTAATTATTCAAATACTCTGATCGAGTGTAGTCTAATTTTTTTCAGTAGAGTATAATCTAATGTATGATATTATTATATTTGATTTGGGTTTATTTTTATAATTTATTTAATGGTTTTTATTGTTAACTTTTTGGAAGCTCTTATTCCGTTGAAAGAGTTCAGAGAACCTGAGATAATGAAGAAGTATGGTGTTCACATTGATATTGAGGTTCTTGATTTGCTTGACACTATTTCAAGACAAAAAGAGGTTTTTATTTTTTATCTCTCTAATATTTTTTTCTTCCAAATTATTAGCATTCCATTTAGACATCGAATTTTTAGGAGTTTTAATTTTATTGTAATTGTATACTATATTAAATAATAATTAATATTTTAGGTGAATATTGTTACAAAAGTATATTGGGGGGATGCAAGAGAGAAACTTTTGGATGCTATTGATGATCTGAAACTGGATTCTCTGGTTATGGGAAGCAGGGGTCTCAGCACAATTCAAAGGTAATTTTTTTACCTCTAATGTTCTAGTTATGTTTTAATGTTCTTTGTCACCTTAATTTCATCGATAATTTCTGGAGAATTATATACATCATTATAAAGTGTTGTTTCTAGAAATTGAGTTAGATTTTATAAATAAATAAAAACAAAGGGTTAAATAACAAAGATTAAACTTTTTTTTAGGCAAATAAAGATTAAATTTATAGAATAGTATTTATAATTATATGAGTTGAAAAAGAAAAATATTTATATTTTTTTTTCAATATTACAAATAGATATTTTAATGACATGATAAGCGATAATCAAGTCTCCTAATCATATAGTGAAGAACTCATAAGAAGAAATAACTATGTAGAAATTTACAATTTTCGAACAAATGCACATAAAATAAAATAACAGAGTGTGACAATTAAATTTTTTATGAAAAGGTGAATTATTAAGGAAAACACTCCAAACATATGAATAAACTGTTAATTCATCATATATTTGTTTTGATGGAATTTTTGTGTCTGATTTAATTTAATTAAAATTTGAATCTGATGAACTTGTACGTTTGTGATTACAAATTAAATAAAAAAACAGGATATTATTGGGAAGTGTAAGCAACTTTGTGATGACCCATGCTCCTTGCCCTGTGACTATTGTCAAGGATCTTCGCAGCAGCAGCAAGTAATGATTATCAATTTGGGAGTGCATTTAAATTTGAAATCATCTGTTTATTGCATTCTACTTGAGATTATATTATATTATTATGATGACTTTCTGGTTTATTTTATTGAAGAAATAATGAAATCCTGGCACTCATTTTAGGACTCCATAATTTAATTACTCATCCAATTTCTTGATTTCCACATGATCTGTACAACTAGACCCATATAGTGTTTTACTCATTTCGTACCATAAGTTTTGATTTTTTTCTATTAATATTTTCTGTTTTATTGGGTGATGATGATGAAGAAAAGATATTATGATTTTATCTTTTTCGTCTAAATAATACATTTGTAAGTTATATTATGATTTTCTTTTTAAAAAAATTGGTGAATTCGGTCAGAGATTCGTTCAATTAGACATTAAATATATTTTATGGTTTAAAATTTGTAGATTTTCTGAAAAGTTTAATGTTGTACTAACAGTTAAAATTGTTGATACAATTTTAAAATTTGAGGAGCCTAATCAATTATTTATTAATTAGGTGAATATTGACAATTTACAACTAAAATTGGTAGTGGCAAACAAGAAATCCAAATTTCTATATTTTATTCGTAAATATTATAATATTTATAATAATAATAATAATAATAATAATAATAATAATAATAATAATAATAATATGTAAGTGTGGGGCGGGGTGGGTACTATGAAGTAGTGTAACACTTCGAGTTTAAAATACAGCGCGGGTGTATTTTTTTTTTTTTCCACATAAAATAAATCAATAAAAGAATTTTCTGAATTAATTCAAGGGAATTAAAATAAGATTTTCATTAGTTCATTTCAAAAGATGACACCTGGTTTGGGTAACATCTGAGGGCAAAGCCCAAAGTCCACAATATAATAGCAAGGGTCACCGACCGAAATTAACAAATAAGCACATAGCATATATCTCACAACAACACATATTCATGGCATAATGTATAATAATGATGAAAAGATGCTCATTTTGAAATTTCATGACATGTATGCCTTTTCAAAAAAGCAATGAATTAATATGGAAAAACATGTTGTAAGTACAATCATCACTTCAGCAATCACAAACATTCATCAGAAAACTCATATTTCAACAAGTACTTACACCCATTACTTTTCCAATCATCAACAATATCCAAAACGTGACCCACCGGTCAAACACCCAGATGCAATATGCATATGCTCATGTATACAATTTTCTTGGAATCACCAAGGTGCAGTCGCTCGACAGACCAGCACATCTCAACGGCCCTCATGACCAGGGTGCAATCGCTCAACAGATCAACACCAGTGCAGACGCTCAATAGTCCAGCACATCGTGCAGTCGCTCAACAGACCAGCACGTTTGACATCACCCAAGGTACAATCGCTCAAAAGATCAGTACCTAGTGCAGACGCTCAACAGTCCAGCACTCGTGCAATCGCTCAACAGATCAGCACGGGGTTGCACATTTCAGGGTACAGACGCTCAACAGTCCAGTACCAGTGCAGACGCTCAACAGTCCAGCACTTATATACCAAAGTACAATCGCTCAACAGATCAGTACTTAGTGCAGACGCTCAACAGTCCAGCACTCGTGCAATCGCTCAACAGATCAGCACGTGGTTGCGCATTACTCTGTGGCCCATCGCGGGTACCACTTGACTATGCAATGCATGAATATGCAGTGTTTCATTTCTCTAGAAACAGAATGCAAAACAGAAATTCATGCCTCTCAATCATATTTAAATATTTCAGAACAGTCATAAATAACATCACAATCATGAATTAACAGTGAGTTAATCATTCACACTTTGAAATGTTTTCCCAACCTCTCAAAAATTCAGACACAAAATTAAAACTGGGATTTTTCTGGGATTTACGAGTCAGTATTCGAATACAGCTCTTCTGTATTCGAATACAGAAGCCAAAAACAGTGCAGATTCACACTCTGTATTCGAATACAGCCCTCTGGTATTCGAATATAGAGGCAGATTTCAGTGCAGAAATCAACCTCTTTCATTACATCATTAAAGGTTTTCAAAACATCATCCTCTCCTCTTCAAAACTATATCAAGGACTCCATTTTAACTCATTTAATCCTTCTCAAAGTTTCCCAACACTTTAAAAATTCACAAGGCAAAGTTTAAAACTTAATTTTCTGGAAAACACGAATCTGTATTCGAATACAGCTTCCATTGTATTCGAATACAGAAGCTGAAACTAGTGAAAATCTGCAATTTTAACATTCTGTATTCGAATACAGCATGTCTGTAGTCAAATACAGAAGACAAAACCAGAATGATCAAAATCAGATCATCAGAAAACAACCAGAATCAGAATGATTAACATTAGAACATTAGAAACAGAATTAGAATCAGAATCATCAACACCAGAATATCAGAAAACAGAACCAGAATAATCAACATCAGAAACAAAACCAGAAGGATCAACATCAGAAACAGAACCAGAATGATCAACATCAGAAACAGAACCAGAATGATCAACATCAGAAACAGAACCAGAATGATCAACATCAGAAACAGAACCAGAATGATCAACATCAGAAACAGAACCAGAATGATCAACATCAGAAACAGAACTAGAAGGATCAACATCAGAAACAGAACCAGAAGGATCAACATCAGAAACAGAACCAGAATCATCAACATCAGAAACAGAACCAGAATCATCAACACCAGAACATCAGAAAATAGAACCAGAATCAGAACATTAGAAACAGAATTAGAATCAGAATCATCAACACCAGAAACAGAACCAGAATGAATGGTTAACATCAGAACAGAACCAGAATGATGATTAACATCATAACAGACCCAGAATGATGATTAACATCAAAACAGACCCAGAATGAATGATTAACATCAGAATAGAACCAGAATGATGCACTCCAGAACCATTGGAAGCAAAACAACAGAATGATTCACCCAGAATCATCAGAAGCAAAAACAACAGAATGATTCACCCAGAACCATCAGAAGCAACACAGAATGATTCACACCAGAATCATCAGAAGCAACACAAAATGATTCAAACCAGAATCATCAGAAGCAGAAACAACAGAATGATTCACCAAGAACCATCAAAAGCAACACAGAATGATTCACACCAGAATCATCATAAGCAACACAGAATGATTCACACCAGAATCATCAGAAGCAGAAACAACAGAATGATTCACCTAGAACCATCAGAAGCAACACAGAATGATTCACACCAGAATCATCAAAAGCAACACAGAATGATTCACACTAGAATCATCAGAAGCAGAAACAACAGAATGATTCACCCAGAACCATCAGAAGCAACACAGAATGATTCACACCAGAATCATCAGAAGCAACACAGAATGATTCACACCAGAATCATCAGAAGCAGAAACAACAGAATGATTCACCCAGAACCATCAGAAGATGAATGTATCAGAGGATACATTCTGAATTTACAGAAGAGGCATTTCTGGAATTATCAGAAGATAAACCAGAATGTCCAAAACCGACCAGAAGATAACTTTGGAGGCTTATATCAAACAGAATTAAAATCAGAAGAACATCTGGAAAATACCAGAGGGAAGCCTGCCATAATATGACTTGCTCCAAACAAGAATGATTCAAATATCAGAAGAAATCAAGAAGTTATACTGATCAGAACATAGTCTGGCAGTGTAATTTCAACACAGTCCATACTTGTCCAGAAGTGACTAGAAGATGTCTTTGATGGATTATATCAGAGGGAATAAATATCAGAAGATTCTTTGGACCATACTATTGTGAAGCCTGCCATGTGGAGAGTTGTTCCAGGCCATAAGTTGTCAAAAGCAAGAAGTAATCCAGAAGATAATTTGACCAGAACATGGCATGACAGTCGAATTTTGAATAACCCAGACTTCGCCCAGACTTCATCCAGAATTGATCAGAAGAAGCACAGAATGGTTCATACCAGAATCACCAGAAGCAGAAACAACAGAATGATTCACATCAAAACCATCAGAAGATGGTTAACATCAGAACCATCAGAAGCAGAAACAGAATGTTTCAGATCAGAACCATCAGAAGCAGAAATAGAATGGTTCACATCAGAACCATCAGAAGCAGAAACAGACTGATTCACATCAGAATCATCAGAAGATGGTTAACATCAGAACCATCAGAAGCAGAAACAGAATGTTTCAGATCAGAACCATCAGAAGCAGAAATAGAATGGTTCACATCAGAACCATCAGAAGCAGAAATAGAATGGTTCACATCAGAACCATCAGAAGCAGAAACAGACTGATTCACATCAGAATCATCAGAAGATGGTTAACATAAGAACCATCAGAAGTAGAAACAGAATGTTTCAGCTCAGAACCATCAGAAGCAGAAATAGAATGGTTCACATCAAAACCATCAGAAACAGAAGCAGAATGTTCAACATCAGAACATCAGAAACAGAAACAGAATGATCCACACAAGGATCATCAGAACCAAAAACAGAAACAGAATGATCCACTCAAGGATCATCAGAACCAGAAACAGAAACAGAATGATCCACTCAAGGATCATCAGAATCAGAAACAGAAACGAAATGATCCACACAAAACAACCAGAATCAGAATCAACAATATCATCAAGATCACCCAGAACAACCAGAAGCAGAATCATCATTATCATCACCAGAATCACACAACATAAAACAGAATCAGAACCATTAACACCAGTTTATCCAAAACAGAGACAGATGATCAATCATCAGAACATCACACAACATTTCAGTGTTCTCATTCATCAGAACAAACATGCAACATTTCAGTGTTCACACTTATCAGAACAAGCATGCAACATTTCAGTACTCATCAGAACAAACATGCAACATTCCAGTTTTTCCCAAAACACCAGAGCAAACATGCATGTATTCAATTTTCTCAAAACACAACAGAATGACAAGAAACATCACGGAACACTAGCAGCAACAGGATGCATTTTGCATTTTAATGCTATTTTCAAAACAGTTTTAAGATATGCATTTTATTCATCATTAAAATGACAATGCAACATTTTCCAGCTTTCATTTATAAGTAAAATAGCATGTTTTATTAGAAAAACAGCCAGCAACAACCATCAGGATAATCACATATCAACAAAGTGCATTTTCCTTCAAAATGTCATTTTTCGAAAACAGTTTTTCTTTTAAAAACAGAACTGAAACAGCACACTTTATGGCCCTAATGCAGCTAAAAGATGGAAGGTGCCCTTACCCTTGTAGCGTGCTTTGCTATTTCCTCTGTTTTCTGCTGCGTTCCCTTCTCTGCGTCTAGATACGGTGAAACTGTTCCCGGAGTTTGTTGCTGCAAAACTGGGTTCTTTGGCTTCGCAATGGAGTGGGGATTAACTTTACTATTGTGGGTTTTCTGGTTTGAGGTTTGGATTTCCAGTTTATGGTGTTGGAGGAATTCCCTCTTCGGAATTTAAAGAACCCGTGAAGCTGTTTTTCAGAAACCAGGGGCATAAATGGGAGGAAAATTAATGTTGCATGCAATCACTCATTACATGCAAAATAGGAGAGTGTGTGTTATGGTCTTTGCTCAGTTCCTCTGCCGTGTACTCATGGAATTACTTGAGTGCCTTCCTTCTTGAAAATACTAATAAAATAATGTTGTATCATTTCAGCACTTAATCCTTTAATTAATCACTAATCCTTAATTAGTGGTCCAATTAATTTAATTACTCGAAATTAAATTAATTTAATTCTTCATCCAATAATTTAATTCCTCTTCCAAAATAAATATTTATATATATATATTCACTTAAAACATACATATATTAAATATTTTTACAAAATTCCCAAAATACCCTTAATATTAATTCCAAAATTAATATTAAATTTAAGGGTCTTACAAGTAGCAATGTTGATTTACAAGAAAGGGGGGTTTGAATTGTAAATTCGCCCTTTTAAAATTCATGTTAAAAACTTAAGAAAATAACTCAAGATTGATCTTGGTTGTGAAAACAGAAAACGGAGAACGTTCTTGGTTTTCACCAGAAAATGGAGAACGTTTTTTGTTAGTTAAAATCAACAGTTCAGTTTATCTATTTAACTTGATAGTTAACAGACTGAAAGTAAATAGAGATAAGGAAAGAGATATCACACACAGATATATCCTGGTTCACCCAACCCGGGCTACGTCCAGTCCTCACAACAGTGAGATTTTCCACTAAGTGTTTAAAACAAGAACCTTCTTGGTTTTACAACACCTAGCTTAGATCAACCTTGATCTTTGTTACAGACTTTAATCTAATTCCACCCAGAAAGAGATTAATTAAATCACCTACCAACCTTGATAGGATTTCTTACAAGCTACCCCAAACTATACTTAACTCTTATAGTTTGAGTTTTACAATAATGATGAGATTATTTTGTTAGAATCTTAGATGTCTCAACTCTTGTTTGAGATTCGATTCTTTACAAAGAATTCAGTACAAATGTATCAGAGTAAATAAGAACTTGAACAGACTAATTCTTTTAAGTGATGAGAGAGTTTCAAGTATGTATGTGAGTGATTGATGATATATCTTGGCACTTGAATGTCTTTGATTTTTGGACAGAATCTGAGTATGCTCAACTCGTGTTTGAGATTAGATTCTTGACAAAAGAATTCAGTAGATGATTCTGATATGAAGAAGAAAAACATAACTGAATCTTTTGTTTGTGATTTAGAAGCTTTCAAGTATGTAAGTGTATGTGAGTGATGTTTTTCTTTGTACTTGAAGCTCTTATTTTTTTTCTGAGCTTTTTGGCCTTCCTTTTATAAGTGTGAGAGCATTTAATGATGGTCAAATAGAGCCGTTGGTAGTGCTCTTGTCAAGCTTGACCAAAGACAATATTTCTGAATAAAAATAATCCAGCTTTTGACTATTTTTAATTCCTGTTTTGACTGCGCTGAAGCCTTTGATTCTTGATCAGATTTCCTTTGTTTAATGATCCTTTGTACTTCAAATATATTTGTCAAAACAGCTTGGAGAATGATGATGAACTTCTGCATAATGTTAATGAAAATTCTGGAGATTGATAATAAATTTGGAGTCCTAGTATCTGAACTTTCTAGAGATTGATAATCAATCTGGAGGTTCAGTTTTGATCATTCTGGATGTCTTCGTGATCTTTTCTTGGATCTGTTTTGATGTAAATATACTTCAAGATCGTTCAACGTTCTTAGCAGTCAAGCTGGAGAAGGATGTAACAAGGCTGGAGAAGGATGTAACAAGGCTGGAGAATGATGTTCAGTATGCTGGAGAATGATTGTATCATTTTGGACTGATGATACACTGTTGGAGAATGATGTTAAACATGCTGGAGATTTGATTGTTAACATGCTGGAGATTGATGTTTGATCATTCTGAAGATAGTTGTTAATCATGCTGGAGAATGATAATCATACTGGAGATTGATGATCATTTCTAGAGACTGATGATCATTCCTAGAGACTGATGATCATTCTTGATAGAAGATCATTCTGGAGACTGATATGATCATTCTGGACATTCTGATGTTCAAGAACAGACTTGGTTTTTCCTCTGAATGTATTTTTTGGAGGTATCCTCTGAATGTATTTTCTGGAGATATCATCTGATTGTATTTTCTGGAGGTATCCTCTGATAGTATTCTGGAGGTATCTTTTGATAGTATTCTGGAGATATCCTCTAATAGTATTCTGGAGGTATCCTCTGATAGTATTCTGGCGGTATCCTCTATTATCGTCTTCTGGAGGTATCCTTTGATATCGTCTTCTGGAGGTATCATCTGGTATCCTCTAGTGACGTATCCTCTGGAGGTATCCTCTGGTGACGTCTTCCTCTGGTATCCTCTGGTGACGTCTTCTTAAGGTATCCTCTGGTGACGTCATCATCCTCTGGTGATGTCATCCTCTGGTGACAGCTTCTGGTATCCTCTAGAGGCATCTTCTGGTATCCTCTGGAGGTATCTTCTGATGATGTCATCTGGAGGTATCCTCTGGTAACATCATTTTCTAGTGACGTCATCATCCTCTGGTGATGACTTCGGGTAACATATTCTGTTTTTCCAGATTGTGTCAAGAGTGTTCTTTATGCTGATTTCTTGTTTTTCCTTGAATCATTAACATGCTGGAGATTGATTGTTAATTCTGGACATTCTGGAGACTGTTCAGTCTTGCTTGGAAAGCTTTAATTCATGGCATTTTTTCTTTGTGATTCGAATGGCTTCTTTTGATTGTAATTGATCACATTTGTGCATTTTGATGAAGTGAATGGATTCTTGCTTTGTTCACTTATGCATTCATGTTCCTTAAATAAAACTTAAGTGAAATCATTAGTAGACCACCATTCATAAAACTTAATCATTTAATCAAAAGGTTTGTTGTCATTAAAACATATATCAAAAAGATTTTTTCTTCAACATACTATAGTATCTGTACCCGCATCCATACCCGTTCAATTCTGCGGGTAATTACCCATCCCCATACCCATTATGCGGATTTTTACCCTACACATTGCGGGTTTTTTTGCAGGTACCCACTGGGTTTGAGTCTAATTGTCATCCCTATTCGTAATATTTAGAGGCACATTACTTTTAGAGGCATATGTTTAGAGACAGACGCATATACTTTGTGTTCCTCTGATCTCATCCTCTGGTCACTTCCTCTAGTGACTTTCCTCTGGTCGCTTCCCCGACATCTTCCTCTGATTTTCTTCTTCCATTTTTTGCATAATTAATGAAACCATTAATCCAATTTTATTGTTTTCATAAAATACTTTTGTTAACATCAAAACTATAAGTGAAAATCAACTTAGTTGCAACACAAAGAACCCGAATATACATATAGTGCTAGTGTTAAATTACATATTCGACATACATTTTTGTTTAAATAAAAGTAGTATTTGTGAGTCTCTTTTAACTTGGCGAATTTTACTGTGGATTATTTTAATAAACGGGTTATTATAAATTAATGTTTGAAAATCATTAGACTTCACTTTAAATTGTGGAAAGTCAAGGTTTTAATTAATACTTTGCAATGATAGATGAAAATGTTTTAACTAATCCAAAAATGATTTCAAATTAGTCCTCTTGAGGCATAATTATTATGAGTCCTCATAAATAAGTTTGAACTAATTAACATTTTTTAAAAGAAGTTATGGTAACCTCTAACCAAACCAGTAACCACAATGTTCTTCTTTTTAAAAGCCCAGCCCATTTATACAAAAACCAAACCAATCTATAAAGTCCAAAAACAAAATACTTAAAAGTTTGACCGTTTTGGTGTTTTTCTCAAATTTTTTTAATTAAAAAATGACAAGTTGACATATTTTAAATAATGTGATATACAATTTTATGATATAAAACTATCTTGATGAATAAATTATTCATGTCATATGCCACATTATTTTAAACATGTCACTTCACTATTTTTTAGTTTAAAAAATCAGAATGTTAGACCAAAACTGTCAAATTTTAAAATAAAAGGGTCGATTTCGTGAATTAATAAAAATAAAAAGATTAAAACTACAATTAAGTCAAAAAAATAAGCCCCACATTACGAGAACTCTTAACATTATGAGTCCTCGTAAACTTCAACTAATTAACATGACACTATATATCTTAATACTTGAATTATTTAAAAAGTAATGTTAATGGAACTCAAACTTTGACACAAAATGAAAAACAAATACAATACTATAACATTTTAGGAAAACAAAAGGTGTTCCTCTCTATATTTTGTACGATATTATATTTGTGTCTTATTTTGTGTCAATTTTTATATTCCAGTAACACCGACCACTTATTTAAAAATATCAAATAAATCCTATAAGTAATAATAAAACTCTGTAAATACTTTTCAAATGGTACAAGTATCTAAACCAAAATGAGCAATATATATTCTACAAATTTTTAAAACTTTTTCTTCATATTTCTATAATTTATCTAAGATATTTATAGTTTAATGATAAAAAAAGGAGATTCACACAATTATATTTATAGTTTAATGATAAAAAAAAGGAGATTCACACAATTATGTTTATTGTAGAACTTCAATAACAACCGAAACGAGCACACATAAACCATACTTTACTTTATTTAAAATTCAGGATTCTAAATAGAGAAAAAAGGGAGTCATAAACTCTCTACAATATTTATTTCTCCGAAAATTGGTGTTTGGATTTTCTACGTTTTATATATGCTGCAATAGTTGTGATGAACACTAGATTTAGATAGAGAAATTTTTTTCCACTAAATCTAACGATTTTTACAACTGTTACACCATACAATAATTATATAGGATCCAAGTCTCTAAAATTGGTCTAGTTCGAAGCAGTAGTCAATGACGCATATCTAAATTTGAAAAATCCCAAGACTCCTTCTTTAGGTGGCAAATTCTCTTTGACAATAGGATGATTGATAAATTCTTGACTCCACTTATAGAGTTTAGGAAATTTGTCACTACTAAGAAATTTCAACCCTAAAGCTTCTTCAACCAAGGGGAGCCAGAAAGCTACGTAGGAAGCAGCAATGTCCACAATATTAATATTCTCTCCACCAAAGAATTTGTGCTTGAGTTCATTCTCAAGAAATTGTAGAGCTTGTAATGATTCTTCAATGCCTTTCTCACGTTCTTCTTTGTTCACTGTCCATGCAGCCTTTGATATTGCTGGTAGGCACTAGAATAGTAAAAAAAAGTATTTCATAGTTATATATTAGATGGTATTTGATCAGTTGTACTAAGTTATGAACACGTCTCATAGTTTTCTATATAAGGTAGAGATTTATTGACTCAAGTAACTTTGTGATGAATTATTAACTCTCCGAGAAATTACTGTGTTTAATAATATAAATTCAACAATAAATATCAACAATTCAATTGTCAAAGTAAAAGTTTTTATCGAGTAGATCAACTTTAAATTTTTTTGTTAAATTTTAAAACTATTTGATACTTTATTAAATAATTTCAAATGAACGTATAATAAACTTTTAAAAAATATAAGTAAATATCGATGACTAGATTAAATAACTACGAATTTATTAAAAAATTTGTGTGCTTGATTATTAATATATTATGTCAATAATTAACAGTTGAATTACTGAAATTCAGCGTATATATTGAATTATTAAATGGAGTAACTCATTACAATGTTACTTCTGGAGTCAACGGATCTCCACTCATAAATATATAGGCATAAAGTTAAAACAATTACCGAGTATATTGGCTTTGGTGTTTTTTCCTCTAACAAAAGGTAGTAGTATACTTTTCTACAATAAAATATAAACAAAAATGGTAATTCAAAAGTTTATGTATTTAATCATATATATCACTTTTTCAATTATTATTTTTATTTATATATTTTTTTAATATTTCATCCTTGCTAAACTGACCGTTAGAGTGAAAGATGTCTTGGTTGATTTATACATTAGTTTTAAACGCAGTATTTTTGTCCAAAAGAATTGTGCAGTGAGGAGAACCAAGATTGAATAAGGAGATTTTGATTCCTTCATCCTTACCAAAGTACTGAATTAAACAACCGAAATTTAATTTATAAAACATTTCCTTCCCCTGTCCTATTTTAGAGACAATGGTAAGGTGTCATGAGATCTCTCTAAATAATGTTGATACTATGCATGTACAACATTTAAAGCAAAAATCACAACTAGTTCTGAAACCTCTGAACCTTAACCTCGCAATGGCACAAATATAAATTTTTCCTATAAAAAAAAAACATTTTTAAGCACATTTGTATCAAAGGGTTACATTCACTCATTTCTAATGAGTATAACCTAACAACCTATCCTTCAAGGTCTTTTTAGTTAAACAAAATGAACGGGATTGAAGGAATTTACCTGGAGGGGAGAGAAGAAAAGGAAAATAGAGATATGTTTGGTTCAATAAAGAAAAAATAAGTAATTTTTAATAGTTTTATGTTTAGTTCAAGAGGAGAGAAGTGGTAGTGAGAATGAATGACGATACTTATCTCTAGATAACGAATTTGATTTCTTCGAAAGACAAAAACCTGCTAATAGTAGCGGTGACTGGAACTAGGATGTTACATCTCCTCTCTCCCCTCCATCTACCTCCAACCAACACTCTTAAAATGTATTTGACAAATTTTTAGTTATAAATTTACTAATTAAAGGAGTGAAGGTAAGTTATAAAGGGCTATGTAGAATTTGCTAACCAACACTCTTATTTTTGTTGTTGGTATAAATTAGCAAACTAACTAGAAATTAATTTTACAAATTTGTAATTAAAACTAATAATTTACCCCACTAAAAAATAAATAGAAGTAAATCAACAAATCCCTTGTATTTTAAACGAAAAACATGTTATAATTTTCTTTTGAAACTTAAAATATGTATGAACTGTGTTAAAATTCAACTAAATTTAAATGTAACAAGTCCATACAACTAAAAATAAACACAAAAGTTTCAATTTTGAGAAAGGATAGTTTGTCGTCTTAAATGTAATAATATAATTTATACGTGAAGCGTGTTCTACGTTACAAGTTGATTATATCAGAGTAGAGTTAGACTAAACTCAAACTCGAAGAAATTTTATATTTAAAAAAGTTATTACTATAATCAGTATGATAATAATATAAAATATTTCCTCAAAGAAAAAATAATGTAAATTTTTTTTGTTATTGTTAATTTTTTTGCACTCAGACACATTCTACAACTTATATAGTTTTATAATTAAGTTTAAAAAAATATAGTTTCGTAACTAATATCAAATTTCCTTTATTAAAAAAGAAAATAAATAGTCTTTAAACCCTAATTCAATCGGCAAATATATTGTTAGGTGGTACGTTTTGTCACGGGTTCGAATCAATCTTGTCACGAATTCGAAACGAGACCTCACGGTTGTGTGAGTTAATTATGGTGAAATTTACATCTATTTTAAGATAAAAAAAATATATAACTCACCTTGTCATCAATAAACTTTGACCAAAATCGAGCCAAGGCTTTCTCATAGGGTTGTTGAGGCAAAATGGGATAATTATTCCATGTTTCATCAATGTATTCAAGGATCACAAGGGATTCAGCTATGGATTTTCCATTGTGAACAAAAACAGGCACCTTCTTATGAATAGGGTTGTACTTAAGAAGAAGATCACTTTTGTTCCTTAAATTTTCTTCAATGTAAGTGTATTGAACACCTTTTAATTTTAGAGCAATTTGAACCCTTCGAGAAAATGGGCTTCCACCTACACCCAATAATTGAACTTCTTCTTGATCTTGGGCCATTGCTAAGTTTTGAAATTCTAAGCTATTCAAACGATTTTTTCTCTTTGGTTTGGGACCCTTTAAATGTGGAAACATTAGTTAGATATTGTCATAGATGAGTTAGGTAAGGTTTGTGATGCAAAATTCACCACGTCTTCATGCGTATTAAGTGGCCTCACTGACCCTTGGCTTGTTTTCAGGTATTATTAAATTTGGCATTTTCAAAAAAAGAAAGTGCCCTCGTTGCCAAATCATCAATTATTGTTTCAGAATGAAAAAGGGTACCAAATCAATTATTTTGGAAATATGTTGCAAATTTTTAAAAAGAAGATGATGAAGTTGATGATGATGATGATGTAAGTTGTACAAATAAATTCTAAAGTGTGAGTATCACACCTAGTTTTATGTTCGATTCGTTCCACCAATCTATGTATATTGAATGCAAATGAGTTAACCGTTGAATCCCCTTCAAGATACTTTGGATCCTTGAAGTGAATGCAATCAAGTCTATCGATCAACGAAAGTTTATAAAATAAAGTTCATTCATTTACTCTTGTGCACTAGAGAAAAGAAAAAATGACTCATAAATATTTTTAACAGAAATTTAACTAATATAAACATGAAATTCGTCTTCTCATTATACCTGCAAAGTGTATCTATTTATAGAAAAACTCGTACCAATTGTGAAAGAAAATAACTATTGAAAAAGTTTGTAAAAAAAATAACTTAACAAATGCATTGGTTTGATGTCTAACATATACATTTAACTCAAATATTGCAATCACTTGATCAAGTGATACATTAAATTATTTAATTTTGCTACATTATTCATCTCTAGTATGTGAAGTAATGTCTTTTGAGTGTTTATCAAATATTTCTCAAGATTTAAAGAAATTAGTTTTTTATACATAGACTTAAATACCTTTTTTATCCATCTATTTTAAGTTAAATATAATTTTAATCTCTCATCTTAAAATTGAACAATTTAGCCTCCTCTTATTTTGAAAAAATATTTTTTTTTCTTTATATGATGTAACAACCTATCTATTTTGTTAAGTCTAGAAGTTAATTAATAAAACTGTTAATTTAGAGAGAGAAAAAAAATAGTTTAAAATTTGATTAATTAAGAAAGGGGCACTAGGGTAATATTTAGATAAATGAAGGGCAAAAAGAGAATTTCTTAAATTTTTTTAATCAAACACTCATCCACATCGAACACCTCTCTGATGATACACCTGCATCTGAAACTGCAAAAACAAGTAAACACCCACAGCTATGCATGTGAAACTGCCAAAATAAGGAAACGACTCTGCATCTACTTGCATGTTAAAAAGATCTTCCCATATCCTTCATCTGCTCATCTTAAGCTTCTTATCAAAGTGTTTGCATGTTGAAAATCTCCCCATATCCTTCATCTACTCATCTTAAGCTTCTGTTGTTTATCTATTTATCTCAAACGATTAAACACCTTTCTAAGTCATCCAAAACGCATGGTGAGTACATACTCCTCTTTTCCCCTTTATTTTTGGGACATACATGTGTTTTATTTTGATCAGTCTTGTTAATGTTGATTTACATGTTTAATAAGTGGGTCTAAATTTCTATTTTGACAGTCAAATTTGAGACATGCATGCAAGTAATTTGTTGAGAAAATAAAAAAGATAATTTTACAAAAATTCAGAGTTCGTGTAATTTTTTTTTTTAATTTTAAAATTTTAAAATTTTGGTGAAATCAATTTTCTAGTGGTTTAGTGCAGGTACATGTTGGTCATCATCATAAAAATTGACATAATTTTTCAATTTAATTAACGTACTCTATTTGAAGAGAGTGAAATAGGTTTTTTTACTAAGTAAATTTAGCCATTGAGAATTTATTGAAAAGTTAAGCTTATCTATGTTAATTTAGAACATGCATGTTGTTTGTGTCTCTGATTCTGATGTTGTGAATGAATTATATGTTAGAAAAAATTTAATTAAAGGCCATAACTAGATTTAAGGCCAGAATGCTTGTCGAATACGATTTCTGATTTCTGCTCGTTATTGCTACCTCTGATGTGTATGTGAAAATGCTATGTTACATTAATTTTAGTATGATGGTTTTGGGCACTGAAATTATTTAAATTATTTAAATATATTGTTTTGGGGTTATTACGGATTAGGAGAATTAGAGTGTGAGGAAATGAAATTTTCGCATATAGGTGTTTTAAAACTGCATCAAACTGATTCTTCATGACTCTTATGTTGTTATTAATTTCATGACTTTGATGTTGTTACTATTTTCATGACTCCAATGTTGTTTCTATTTTTCTGTCTATGATTTATGTTTGAATTAAGGACGTAGGATCAAATTATTATGGGTTTAGTTTATCGCTAAGTTATTTATTTGTGGATGAATGATATATTGCATATATAACATAATAAAGACATTTCATATAAAACATCTCAGTACAACATCATTAATCAGATCATGAAATAACAGGTAAAAGGAGAACAATCAAGACGCTGATTGGGGTTTGGCCAGACCACCTTTACCAATCAGGACTCAATTATCTTGGTGACCCACATCAAGATATTGGGCGAATTTTCCTTATTGCAAAGGAAAAGATTTGAAGTCATGCATATGTTTTTCCGAATTTAAGAAATAATAATAATAATAATAATAATAATAATAATAATATTATAAGTAAAACTTTTATATAAATTAAAAGTGAGAGTTTTAACTTGATATATATAATTGTTTTCATGTTTTATGCATATTTTTGAAATAAACTCTTTGAGACTGTTTCTCCTTTTATTTTCGGAGCTCACTGAGATATTTTTATCTCACCCCATTTATTTATTTTTATTTAGCAGTTGGAGGAACATGAGACATGAATTCATCATCAGAAGATCAGTTCCAAACTTAGGGAATTAAAATTTGATGTTTTATTTTATTTTAGATGTAATCGGACGATCGTAGTTTATTTGTAAGATGTAATATTTTATGAATCTACTGAATAAGTTGTGAACTATATTTATGAATGTAGTTTTCAGTATGTTGGTGATTCTAATTTATTATTCATTATTAGTTAGCTCTGTTTTATTAAGGTGTATGAGTTCAATTGTCATGTTCTAGACGACTGATAATGAGTCTTAAATATGAATTATGAGTTAATTTTAACTTGAAGTACATTATTGTCATGGAGAGAAGATGACATGTTCATTAATGAAGATGTTTTTCTAAAAGTAATGAAAATAAATTTTTGACAATTGTTCTAGAAATATAGATAATTGTTCATTTCAAAAGTCTCTTACTTTCTCATTAATAAGAAAAATTAAAAAATTAAAAAAATCAAATATTTGTACAGAGTAAATGAGTCTTTAGTTCACCTATTTCACGATGTTCAAGATTTTTCCTAAGACATGCATTTGGGTTTAATTTTGATAATGTGTCATCTTAAATAATGATGTGAAATTATATTTTATGACATGTAATGCTAATTTTGAGTCATAAAATATAATTTCACATCGTTACTTAAAAAGCATTATTCAGCAAAGTTGAGCTCAACTATCGATAGTGGAAATTTTTTTTAAAACATTATGGAAATAAAGGTTTTAAATTCTAATATTTTGGAATGAAGAGACTAAAATCATGATTCACTTAATATATGAGATAAAAAGTACATCTAATTAATGTTATATTTGATTGATATTTTATATGTTAAAATATTGCCACATTGCTTAGATTTTTGCAAATGAAGAGGGAGACAAAACTATATATATGAGTTTAAACTCTTCGTTATAAGATGCACTAATGAAAAACATTTTAAACTTGTATTGGACTTTCTTTTTTCTTTCCTACTCTTGTGTTAATAATATTATGAAATATAGTTTAGATAATTATTTTAGAATGTGTGAATATACTAGAGGCAAAGGTAATTTGAGATAAGTCAACGTATGTTTTCCTAACATTTAAGCCTTGTACACTTCTAACTCAATAATTAAATATATTTTCACACTCAAAGTATGATAAATTTTCTAATTTGTGAGTAAGGTATTTTTTAACTAATGTATCTTTCGCATGTAATTGTAAAGATTAATCTCTCAAAATATTTAGATCCATTTAGTGGGTTAGTATATCACAAATCATAATATATGATTTTTCGTATATACAGATTAAGATGAATATGAAATTCCTGACAAAATATTTAAAGAATCCAAACATCTACCGCTTATATACACTATATTGGTGGTAAAATTGATGTATCTTATATTGTAAGAAAAACAATAAAGCCTAAATTTGAACTCCATGAAAAATTTATTAATCGTTTTTTTTTGGGGGTAGCCTCATTGTATTATGTTTATTTGCTGGAACTGTATTTGGTTTGTCATTTAGCACGGTGCATCCAATATGGGATTTGTGGTTACGGGCAATAACAACAACAAAAATTTATTATGCATGCAATCAAAGCCTAACCACCACAAACATTGCAATAAATAGTAGAGAAAACTGTAATTAAAAAATAAATGTTATGTACTTTCCTCAGCAACCTAAACGCAAAAATACTAAAACCAATGAAAAATTACTACAGTTGTTTAAAAACTAATTGAGAATAACACTAACTTCATTTTTTTTTATAATACATAAACTTCTCTTAAACTTTTTATAGCTTTTAATATACTTCTACTTTCCAAAACAAATATCTTATAACACTCAAACAAACATAAGAGAAAAAAAATCAAATACAAATTTAAAATGTTTTGTTAGATGCATTCTATATAGAAGGACTAGAGCTAATATATTCAACTTTGATCTACTTCTTCCTTTACAATAATGGACAATGAGTCTATTTTAGGATGTCTCAATTTCAACCAACTTCTACACTTTTAAACTCAAAAATACTTATGTGATAGAAGATTTTTAAATTTAAAAACCAAATTGTCTAGCTCATTCAAATCTTAAGAAGGAAAAAAGATAAAATAAAATATTTTCAAAAACATATCGAATCACAAATTTCTACTCCCTTTTTGAAAAAATTATATAATATAAATTCTTTCTACTTATTTAAATGTTCTTCGTTTATTTTTAACATTATGACTACTAACAACAGAAAAGAAATGAGAGAGATAGGACTATTGATATTGAAGATACAACTCTTGCTCCTCTATTACTACTGACATTAATACATCCGAAGAAACACATTTAGGCAAGTTCTTGGTTTGGTTCAATTAAATTGAAAAATGAAGAAAAAAAAATAGTTTTTGGCTTACAACTGAAACATTAGATGCACAATCCACAACAAAATTACATCATGTTAAAATCAGTAACATGACTGTCATCTCCTTATGACTGCACTAAAGTTAGTGACATTTGGATCTTCCAATGCAGATCGAATAATCTAGATTTTAAGTTCAAATTGAAAATTTTAATCAGATGATCCAGATGTACAGTACAAACTGCACTGCAGTAAATCCGAATTCCATTGCAACACAATTATTTTGAAGGAAAATTATGTCAACTAATTAAGAACCCTACCTCTAAAATAGGCTCTACGTTTGTACTTTTGCTTTGAAAAATGCAAATAGTTCATCTCTTGGAGGCAACCCTTCCTTGATCACAGGGTGATTGATAAATTCTTGACTCCATTTAAATAGCTTTGGAAATTTCTCAAATGTAAGTAACTCCAACCCTGCAATTTCTTGTAATATAGAAACCCAACAGCCAATGAAATTTGCAGCTATATCTACAAGTCCTATGGTTTCTCCACCAAAGAATTTCTTGTCATTCAATGCACCCTCTAGTATCTTTAGAGCTTCTATGGCTTCTTCCACAGCTTTCTCACGCCCTTTTTCATCACTCCAACAAGCATTCCATATAGCAGGCAAGATCTAAATCAAAAAATGAAATGAAATTTTTTATGCAAATATACAACTTATGCTATTAATTGGCAAGGTTTTTTTTTTTAAGTAAATCTCAATTTGGACCGTGAAATCTAGAGTCTTGATGTTTCTGTGACAACAATGTGGTCGCAATTCAGGCAACATCAACTGCATTTTAACTTAAATTCTCTACAATATTAAAGACCATCATGCAACTTTAATCATGACTGTAAATTAAAGACTTATCCTTCTATTTTGGTCCACAACTATGATTACAAGAGCAATGGCAAAGATGATCAACAAGTTTGTTAAATCCTTAAATTCTCTAGAATAACAAAGCTAACCATGACAATGATTTAAAAGTTTGTTGCATACTGTTAGGAGTTGGTTATAGATAATTTATATTGTTAAGTTAATTAGAATTAGTTACAAATTAGTTAAGATTTGTAAGTTTAAGTAAGATCACTTTATATAGAGATTTTATTTAAACTTATAAATCTTAACTAATTTGCAACAAATACTAACCAACTTAACAATCTCTAACTATCTATAACCATCTCCTAACAATGTCCACAACTATGCTTACAAAAACAATGTCAAGGATTTTGGACCTACGCGACCAGAATTATAACCACATGAATCGTACTCTCTCTAACTTTATTTATAAGCAAAAATGGGTCAAAAAATTGATGTATTTAATCAATTTAAATACATCAACTTAGACAATTTTTACTTATAAATAAGGCCACAACAGTTATTTTTCTACAATACCAAAAATGGCGACACTAATTTAAAACATCCACCACAAATGCATCTATGGTGATTTAAGATTTTAGCAAGATAAAGACCAAATAAATTTTTTATACCAAAACTAAAATTTGTCTATGACTATTGTTCTTGACCTTCCATATTTGCTAAGATTTTGGATCATGTTGCACGCTGCACCGTACCAATAAACTACATCATATAAAACTTGTAGACTATTCATACTCGATATCCCATAGTTTAGGTCATGTGGACCTCTAATAATGAGACTAATCTTGATTCAACAAAGAGATTATTAGGAAAAATTCAAATCTCAAGTTAGAAATAGATAAAATCTAAAAAGAGTTCACAAAGAGACACTAAATGAAGCCCAATATCAAACACTAAAGATGTTTATTGTTTTCAACTCAACTAATCCAAAAACAAAATCTTAACTATTTTTGTTGGCGAGAGTTACTTTAGCAGTTCTCTCATTCCTACTTTTTGTTTTGATTTAGAAGTGACGATAAATACTATTATAAGTTACAAAGTCTTCGGTTCAAACTTGCAACAAAACATTCATCTAATAATATCGACATTTGCTAGGATTTAAAAACAATTCCTACTTTATTGCTACCATAAGTTGTAGTTTTTGCCAAAGGAAACTTAATTTAAAACATTGATGTAAGAAAAAAAAATACGTAAGTTACTAACCTTGTCATCTAGGGTCTTAGACCAGAAACGAGCCAAAGCTCTCTCATAAGGATCTTGAGACAAAAGTGAGTTATTTGTCCATGTCTCATCAATATATTCAACTATAACAAGAGACTCAGCAATTGGATTTCCATTGTGAACAAGAACTGGCACTTTCTTGTAAACAGGGTTGTATTTGAGAAGATCATCACTTTTATTAGCTAGATTTTCCTCAGAGTATTTATATGGAACCCCTTTGAGTTTCAAAGCTAGATCTACTCTGTTGCTAAATGGACTTGCCCATTTTCCTAGTAGCCTCACTTCTCCATTCTCGGTGGTAGACATATTATTTTGTGTGATTAAATGTTATATTTAGAATATGATGATTTAATGGGTTTGGTTGTAAAGTCTTTTGATCTTTATAGAGAACAAGGATTTGTCATAAGGATTTGGAGTTGGTTTGTTATAATTTTGGTCAACATAGCGGAAACTATTTTGGGGTTGGTGGGTAGGTAGCTTCATCGAATTTCATATTATATTTTTTTGCTCCGATTGTCGTGTTTTGTTTTTTTTGACGTGCGAATCTCATGTTATTATCTGTTATATATATTATATATAATAATATTATTAATAAATGTGGTCGTTATTGTTTATTGAATTCATTCGTGAGAAGAATTTTTTTTTATAAACAATTAGCTTCGAAAATCACACTATAATGGAGAAAAATAGGTATCTAGAGTTTGAACTGTGTGCCCGTATATCAAATATTTTTATATTTATAATTTGAATTGCATTTGCGAGATTAAGATAAATTTTTTTATTGGAGTTAAATATTTTTAGATACATTTATAAAAATATATCAGTTTAAATGTATTTTTGATAATTTTTGTAATTGATACTTTTAGTTTCTTATTTAAATTCAAGATTTTACTCACTTGATTGATAAGTTAATTTTAGAAATTTTTCGTACAATTCAATTTAAGAAAAATAGATTCTATAGTTTACCAATTAAATTGAAAAAAATGTTGTATCAAAGTTTGTAATCTCTTATTGATATGATTCTATTTATCATAAATTACTTTAAGAGTCGTTATAGATTGAAAACTTACATATTGAAGTCAAAATTATGTTTTGCTGGAGAACGCGATAATCGGCACAACGAAACTCAGAATCGGACAATTCCAAAATGAGCTGAAAGATGATATTCCGAAACACATGTTATGCTGTTGAATCACCAAAAAAGAGAATGTAAAACTCGAGATATGATCGCAGGTTACTGAACACGAAAATTGGTAAAATTTTTGTATTAGGGTTTCATGTAAAGGAAATCAAAAATTATAATTCAGCAAACGAACCAAGAACAGAATGGCGTCACAATCTAGGGATTGATAAGTCAAAAAGAACGCCACAAGGATTAACATTCTTGATAAGTTCATAGTGAATTCTTTCAAGAACTCTAAATTTGGCTCAACATAAACTTTTGCAATTAGACCACAAAATAACAATATGTTCAAAATTTCCCTTTGCATATGCTAGGGGTTTGCCTTTTATAGTGGCAGGACCTTACAAGTTCTCTAAATTTGGCTCAACATAAGCTTTTACAATTAGACCCAAATGTTCTTACTAATCCAGTCTACTACTTCAATTAAAACTAATTTTAAAAATTGATAACACATATATGCAGCCTGCACCCGTTAACTTCTTCAATTTGGATTAAGCAATTTACTATCTTGGCCTTCAATTCTTCTTGAGTTGGACTTGCTTCCAATAAAGTGGCTATCAAGTTATTTAGAAAATCATTTGCCTTCTTTGACTTTGCTCTCGTCATTGGAGTTCCAAAACCTTGAATATCCACTATGCTTTCTTCCTTGGTTATGCTTTTTATGTCCTTATCACCTATATGTTTAATTAATTACTATAAATTTATTAGTAAATTCTTAGTTCTGTTTGCTTTTTTATTTTATTTTTTTTATTTGGTCATATAGAGTTGTGTGAATTAATAAAACTAAATTCATATAATATTTCAATATATTTATATTTCAAAAAAAATAATATTGACCCTATACATGTCTAGTGGGGCTTTAGAATTTGAGGGTTTGTTTAAGAAGAGTAATTTAGAGGGGGGTTGGGTTTGTATTAAGGCAAAAAGGTTTTAAATCAGTACATGCATATCCAAGGAGTTCTAGTTTCCCTATTTGTTTAGTCACATGCAAGCATCTAATCATTGTCGGGTTGATCTTTGACAATCTCTTCCTCATCACCTAATTAATTTTCAACTTGATCTTCTACAGTTTTGTAGTTTCCACCTCAATACTTAATTCACCAAGTTCTCCATCTATCAACCCTCCTCTTGTGTGGCCTTTCAGTTTCATTGAAGATCACATCACAATTTATTATGGTCTTCCTAAAACTAGGTTCAAGGCACCACAACTTTAATCTTTGATACCTTCTAGATTCTCCATAAACATGCATTTAATGGCTCTAGGTTTGTGCTTGTCTTGCCTAATGTGAGCATATGCAACACAATCAAATACCTTCAACTTGTCAAGACTTAAGGGATAGCCTGATCAAACTTCTTTAGGGTTTTCATTTCAAGAGCTGTTAAGGGACATTTATTGAAAAGTTATAAAGTTGTCATAACAGCTTTTGCCCAAAAAAATCTTAGGCAAACCTGCACTCATCAGCATACACCTTATTCTTTCTGGGATGATTCTATCAAATCTCTTAGCAAGGCCATGTTGTTAGGTGTACTAGCAGTGATTATATGCCTTGCTATGCCATGATTCTTGTAGAATGCATTGAAGGAATCTGAGTAGAATTCAAGTTAGTTGTTTGTTAGAGACCTCTTGACATTCTTCCCTATTTGGTTTACAATGATAAGTTTCGAAGCTTTGAAATTTTCAAATGCCTCATTTTTTACACCTTCTGGATATCTTAGAAACATGCATTTAATGGCTTTAGGTTCATGCTTGTCTTGCCTAATTTAAGTATAGGAAACACAACCAAATACCTTCAACTTGTCAAGACTTAAAGGATGATCTGACCAAACTTTTACATGTGTTTGCATTTGAAGATTTATTGATAAAATATATAGTTATCATAACTTCTTTTGCCCAAAAAATCTTAAGCAAACATGCACTCATCAACATACACATTATTCTTTCAAGGATAATTCTAATGAATCTCTTAGCAAAGCCATCTTTTTGGGTGTACTAGCAATGGTTCTATGACTTGCTATGCCATGATTCTTGTCGAATTCATTGAAGGAATCTGAGTAAAACTCAAGTCAGTTGTTTGTTAGAGACCTCTTGACCTTATTCCCTATTTGGTTTGTAATGAGAGTTTTCCATGCTTTGAAATTTCAAATGCCTCATTTTTTTTCTTCTAGATGTATATCCATAACTTCCACGAATAATTATCCATTATGGTCATGAAATACCTTCCACTTGAGTGAGTTGGAGTCCTAGAAGGCCCTCACAAATCTGCTTGTATGTAACCAAGAGTCCTTTGGTCCTAGGATGGCCCAAATTGAACTTTATTTCGTAGGTTTTTCCATAGACATTGTGTTCACAAAACTTTAGTTTCCCCACTTTGTCTTCACTCAAAAGAATCTGCTTTCCCACTTGCATCAAACCTCTGTCACTCGCATGACCTAGCCTCATACGCCACAATTCAGTTATTGATAAGGCTTTCTCGGCAATCTAATTAATGAGTAGTATCTAGCAATGCATCAGTGCAACCCAATTACTGAGAAAAATCGATGATACAATTTTAATTTTACCGCAACCGCTATTTATTGTGCAGTAATTACTCATTCGTCCAAATGTCTTAATGAACGTAACTTACAATATGTGTTATACTTGAAATGTTCAATTTTTGATTTCTTGATCCCATAGTTGACACGTAAAACCAATGGATGCAATATCACATATTGGTTGATTCTAACATGGTCATGCATTTCCATGGTTTCGCTCTATCGAGTGGGCCAAAACATAACTCTTGTTATGTAGGAGGGATGAATCATATCTATATTACTCACACCCCTTCACGTGGTGTATGGTTGGCCCAATAACCACCTTTATGTTTTTCTATTATAGACAATGTTTGATGGACTTAAAACATACAAAGGATCTTAGTGACTTCAATTCGAAAGATTACTCACTATAGTCATATGAGAATCACTAATGACACTTACACAAAAATTATCTAACATTCTTATGGTGGGTTAATCTATATGTGGTAATTTGATATTTCATATTCATCACCAGTGAGATGTGGTCATCAACCTACTTACATAATAGTGTTGATGTCTTATTGTTGTCCTAATTAACAATAATACTTTGACTACAAATACTTTTGTTGGAACCAAGTTGGTTCTAAGTACTTAGGATTTTGATGTTTACAAAAGCACTCCATGTAATCTTATTTTGTACCTTGAATTACTATATTAAATGCCACCAGAAGATGAAGTTATCAGAGGCAGAAGCTGAAGTCACCAGAGGCAGAAGTTGAGTAATCAAAAGGTAAAATTAGACTAGAGGATACACCTCCAGAAGTCACCAGATAATGCATCCAGAAGGTACCAGAGGATGCATCCTGAAAGCACCAGAAGATACTCCAGGATGTCAAAATACCATCAGAGGATATCTTTCCTGCCCCAGATCAGAAGGAAGCAAAGTCTAGAAGGAGACTTGGACCAGACCAGTAGGAAGCCTGCCAGAGGGAGAGTTGATCCAGACCAGAAGGAATCATAAATCATACTTGGTCTAGAATTTATAATGACCAGAAGATAGATTGGCAGTGAAATGATAAACAAGTCTAGACTTGATCCAGACTTAACTAGAGCTTCAGATAATTGGTCCAGAACAACTGACTTGGTCCAGATTTGGCCCAGACCAGAAGATAGCTTGGTTCAGAGTATGAAACTAAGTCCAGACCAGAAGAAATGATGTCCAGATTTAATCCAGACCTAATCCAGATCAGAAGGTAAAATGTCCAGATTAAAATATCATATGTCCAGAATTAATTTCAGTTCAATTTAGACCCAGTCCAAAATTGGTCCAGATTAGAGGGAAAAGGTTCAGATCAAGGGTCAAGATTCAAGTATATGGCCCAATGTTGGCCGAGATCAGAAGATCAGACCATGGCCCAGTATTGGCCGAGATCAGAAGATCAGAACGTGTGGTCCAGCATTGGCCGAGATCAAAGGATCACAGCAGATGAGATTGCAAGTCCAGAGTGGTCGAGATCAGAAGATCAGAAAGTGTGGTCCAGGGTTGGCCGAGATCAGAGGATCACAGCAGATCAGATTGTATGGTCCAGATGTGGATGAGAGGAGAAGATCAAGCGAACCCGATTGAATCATGATCAGTGGAGTCGTGATTATATTTAATCAAACTATTAAACGGATTCAATACAAAAATAAAGTGACGTATTGTGGAATTCAGAAGCTATTGGCGGGAAGAAAGATTTGATCCAGAATTAATTAAGATCAGGATTGGCGAGAGTTTTTTTCGAATGCATATCTGGAGCTAAAAAGATATGTTTTTTATTTAATTGAAACCCGATTGGTCAATGTATTTTTGCAAGAGAATCCAACAAGATACAGCTCGAATTTAAGCATGGAAGAGACCCTAATCTTCATCTATAAAAGGAGGCTCAAGGCAGAAGACTTAGCATCGAAAATCATAAATGATTCATACACTTCCAAAAGCAAACACTCAAGTTTTTAGTGAGGTTAATTGTGAGTTTCAACTTTCCAGAAGCAAGAACTCGTGTTTATCTTTCCCTTGTGTTAAATCTAAGTTGTTGAAGTAGAGTCTACAATCTGAGGGAGTCAGAAGGGGTAGCAGATTACTTAGCAATTAGATTCAAGGCGTTGTAATTCCTTCTACAATATGGGGTTATCAGATTGGTAGGAGAAGACTTGACTTGAGAAGTCAAGGTGTTGTATTCCTCAAAAGTCTAGGATTGTTAGACTGTTTGAGAAGACTGACTTGGAGGGTCAGTGGTATTGTTGTAATTCAAGGTTTTGAATTAGTGAAATCCTTCAAACTGAAGGGACTGGACGTAGCCTCGTTAATGATGAACCAGTATAAAAATTCTGTGTTTTTATTTTTACTTTATATCCGCTGCTAACTTTGTTTGATTCATACATCAGGTTTTCTTATTAAACTGCAACAACAAAAAAAGTTATCAAGTTAGTCAAACACAATTCAACCCCCCTTCTCGTGTTTGCACCTTCAATTGGCATCAGAGCTCGGTCTCATGGCTGAGCCCTTAACAGTGTTTGAGGAAAGGTCCAAGGGGTCACCAACATGGCAGAATCCAAAGATTATTTGGGAGGCAACATCAACAGGCCACCACTGTTTGATGGATACAAGTTTGAGTATTGGAAGGACAGAATGAGAAGTTTCTTCATATCTCAAGATCATGAATTATGGAAGCTGGTAGTCAAAGGAAACACTGCACCTACTGTTCCAGGAGATCCAACTCAAGAACTGGACATGGAAGATATGAAACTAGATCAAAGCAAATTATACAAATTGAATCACAAAGCCGGAACCATCATGATCAGTGCCATCACATTCAAGGAATTTGACAGATGCACAGATAAAGAAACAGCAACGAGCATATTTGACTGTTTGGTTCTGACCTATGAAGGAAGCCAGCAGGTTCAAGAAGCAAGGGCTAACATACTGGTCAAACAGTATGAGATGTTCAAGATGGAAGATGATGAAGACATTGATAGAATGTTTTGTAGATTCCAGACTCTGATATCTGGATTGAAGGTCTTGAAGAAAAGCTACACAACAGCAAATCATGTCAAGAAGATTCTAAGAAGCTTACCAACCAAATGGAGACCAATGGTTACTACAGTTCAGCAAGCCAAAGATCTGAATACCTTAAGACTTGAAGATCTGATCAGCTCTCAAGTCTCATGAAAAAGAACTGGAAGCAGATGAACCAAAGAAGAAGAAGAATCTGGCCCTGAAGTCGAAACAGAAGAAAGCTGCAAAGGCAGCACCAGAATCAGAGGATAACGACAATGACTATGATGATATGGCTTACTTAACCAAACAGATGGTTAAGATATGGGAAAACAGGAAGAGGAGAAGCTTCAAGAAGAAACATAACAGCAAAGGAAAGGAAGAATCTGACAAGAAGAGCATCATCTGTTATGGATGCAATGAACCTGGACATATCAAGTCAGAATGTCCAAATCTGGAAAAAGGCAAACAACATAAGAAGAGTTCCAGATTCAGAAAGAAGGGTTTGATGGCTGCCTGGGATGTATCGGAATCAGAAGAAGAATCGTATGATGAAGAAGAGGCAGAAACAACAATGATGGCACACATCAAGTCTGCCTCTGGACGTCATAATGGCACACTTTCAGGAAGGAAAGCAGGCAGAAGGAAGAATGATCAAAGCAGTCATTCAGGCAAGTCTGGAAGCACATCAGAGGAAGCAATTCTGGCTCTGATGGCTCATACAAACTCAAGTTTTGGATACAGCTCAGGCTCTGGAACAGATTTAGAAGATGAAGACAATGAGGTATTTTCTGATCTCTCTAAATCTGAATTAATTGATGCTGTAAAAGAATTTTTAAATGCACACAATAAGATGTCTTTAAAACTGAAAACTCTTAGGGAAGATAAGAAAAATCTGATCAAAGAAATCCAGGTTTTAAAGAATCAAAATTCTGTGTATACAACTGAAAACAAGGATTTTAAAACTGATGTTGCGAGACTCAAATCTGAAAACCAAACACTCAAAAGTAATATTTGTTCCACTTCCGAAACTGTTTGTGAATCTAATATGCATGAGCAATTTTTTCAAAACTTTATTTCTAATGGAATGGAAAGAAGTAAATATGCATCTTTGATTTATGGAAACAGTAACATTGGAAAGAGAGGTCTTGGTTTTACAGAAACTATTGCTGAAACAAAAACTGTTCATTCTAATGTTTTATGTATTGTTTGTGCTAAGAAAGGTCACTCTGAATTATCTTGTCCAATGGTAAAATCTGAACTAGATCAGATAGCTATTAAGATTAACAAACTTGGACCCAATCAGTTCTGGGTACCAAAAGATCAAATTGTCTATGTTGCAGATATTTTGAGCAACCAGAAGGAGACACCAGCAATGGTGCCTGGACAATGGATGTTGGAAATGCACAAGCAGAAGAAGGTTTATGTTCCAACATCTACCAAATAGAAGCCAATTGACTCTGGTAGAAGAAGAACTGGTCAACACAGTACCCATCAGAACCAGAACCAGAATCATAGGAGGAACAGGAAATATCAAAGAAATCACATATATCACACGAATCAGAACAGGAACTGGAACCAAAATCAGAACAGGATCTGGAACCAGAATCAGAACTGGAACCAGTATCAGAGGTACAGGAACTGGAACCAGAACCAGAACTGGAACCAGTATCAGAGGCACATGAACTAGAACCAGAACCAACACTGGAACCAGAATTAGAATCAATACCAGAACCTGAACCAGAACTAGAACCACAACCAGTATAAGTATCAGAATTAGAGGTTCAGCCAAAACAGCAGAATCACACACATTAGCTTCAGTTTTACCAGAAGAAGCAGAATTACCAGAATCACCATAAGATCCAGAATCACCAGAGGAACATGGTGTATCAGCCAAAGTAGAAAGAGAAGAATCAGAATCAGGAGAGTTCTTCAAACACTCCAATGAAATTCATCAAGACTACAAATCTGTAAGGGAATTCAAATCCCTTAATCCAAACCATGTAATCACAGAACATACAGATTCGGAATCTGAAAATCAGAAGCAAGAGGATTTTCAGAGTAAAACTGAAACTGTTGACATAGAGGTTACATCTTGCTGTAAATACTATTATTGTTTAAAACTTATGTCTACCGTGATAACCAAAAGCTTGATCTTAAAAATCAAAGCTAGATAAGTACTTGTAGGAACTAGGGGATCCAAATAATCTGAACAAGTTCAGCTGAAACAATAAACCAGTTGAGTGGTTTCAAAAATCAAGCAGAAACAACCAGAAGGAGAATAAATGGTTTGGTTGTATTTAGTTCAATTATTAATTCTTAAAATTTGTATTATGACAAACTGCTTGATCTTGACAAATCAAAGCAAGATAAAGATAGTGCAGGTTCACCAGAACCAAAGGGAGCAGAAGCAAAAGAAGCAGAAGTAACTGGAAAGGTAGAGGATACAAGCAAGTCAGTAACACATGACAAATCTTCAAAAGATAAATCTGATCAAGTCAGAAACAGCCAAGATAAGTCAGAAGAGAAATCTGGATATTTACCAGAATCAGAAGCTGTTACATATCTACCATAATCAGAAGCTGTTATAGATTTACCAGAATCATAAGCTGTTGCAGATTTACCAAAATCAGAAGCTGTTACAGATCTTCTAGAACCAGAAGTTGATGCGAACCAAGCAATGTTGGTGAAGCTTTGGTAGAGGAAGGTTGGATACTTGCAATGCAAGAAGAGCTGAATGAATTTCAAAGGAATGATGTTTGGGATCTGGTATCCAGACCAAACAAAAACATTATTGGAACCAAGTGGGTGTTCAGGAATAAACTCAATGAAAAAGGTGAAGTGGTAAGGAACAAAGCCAGACTTGTAGCTCAAGGATACAGTCAAAAGGAAGGTATTGATTACATTTAGACATTTGCTCCAGTGGCCAAGTTAGAAGCAATTAGAATTCTTTTATCATTTGCTGCTAATCACAATATAATTCTATATCAAATGGATGTTAAAAGTGCATTCTTAAATGGCTACATAAGTGAGGAAGTCTATGTCAAACAACCCCCTGGATTTGAAAATTATGATTTTCCAGACCATGTGTTTAAACTTAAAAAATCTTTATATGGTTTAAAACAAGCACCAAGGGCATGGTATGACAAACTTAGTAACTTTCTACTTAAGAATGAATTTGATAGAGGCCAGATTTATAATACTCTATTTAGGAAATCCATTAAAAATGATATTTTAATTATTCAAGTTTATGTTGATGATATCATATTTCGATCGACTAATGACACTTTGTGCAAAGAGTTTTCTGACCTAATGCAGAAAGAGTTCCAAATGAGCATGATGGGAGAACTTAAGTTCTTCTTGGGAATTCAGATTCACCAAGGTAAATCAGGTATACTCATTCACCAATTTAAATACACTAAAGAACTTCTTAAAAAGTTCAAAATGAGTGAATGTAAGCCTATGGCCACCCCCATGCACCCAACCTGCTCACTTGAGAAAGATGAAACCAGCCAAAAGGTAGAACAGAAAACATACAGAGATATGATTGGATCCCTTCTTTATTTAACTGCTTCTAGACCTGACATTTTGTTTAGTGTTTGTGTCTTTGCCCGTTTTCAAGCTGACCCTAGGGAATCCCATATAATATGGTGTCAAACGAATTTTGAGATACCTTAAAGGAACCATCAACCTTACTTTGTTATACAAGAAAACTCCCACCTACAAACTCAAAGGTTTTTGTGATTCCGGCTATGCTGGAGACAAGTTGGAAAAGAAAAGTACAAGTGGCAACTGCACTTTCTTAGGTGATAATTTGATCTCTTAGTCAAGCAAAAGACAAAGAACCATTGCCATGTCAACAGCTGAAGCTGAGTATATATCAGCAGCAGGATGCAACTCATAGTTAATCTGGATGAAACATCAACTTGAAGATTACAACATCTTTGAAACCAATATCCCTTTGTTCTGTGATAACACTTCAGCCATAAACCTAACCAAGAACCCGATCTTACACTCTAGAGCCAAACACATTGAAATTAAACACCATTTCATTAGGGATCATGTTCAAAAAGAAACTTTAAGCATCCAATTTGTGGACACTGATCATCAATGGGCTGACATCTTCACCAAAGCATTACCTGAAGATAGGTTCGAGTTCATCAAGAAGCATCTTAACATTATCTCCATATCTGACTAGCTCAAGTAGTCATCTTAGAAGTTTTTAATTGTCTTGTAATTTTACTTTATGTTTTTTTTGTTTCTATTTTTACTTTCTGTAATTTGTAAAAAGAAAAAACAAAAATACAAAAATAGTAGGACTTCTTTTTGGCTGATGACAAAAAGGGGGAGAGAGAGAGAGAGAGAAAAAGGAGAAATAAGTAGAAAATGAGAGATAAAAAGAAAGGAGGAGCGAAAAAGAAAGAGATGAAAAGAGAAGGAGTTGAAAAGGAGAAGAAACAGGGAGAGAGAAAAATAAAGAGAGAACAGAATGAGTTGAAAAGGAGAAGAGAAGAAAAGAAAGAGTAATTTAAGAAGGAGTTGAAAAGGAGAAGAAAAAGTCATTATTAGACTTAGGGGGAAAGATTGGTCTTAGGGGGAGTATTTCAAGTACTTCGAAAAAAGGGAGATTGTCATCATCAAAAACTTAAGGTTTTGTCATCATCAAAAAAAGGAGATTGTTGGAACCAAGTTGGTTTTAAGTACTTAGGATTTTGATGTTTACAAAAACACTCCATGTAATCTTATTTTGTACCTTGAATTACTATATTAAATGCCACCAGAAGATGAAGTTATCAGAGGCAGAAGCTGAAGTCACCAGAGGAAGAAGATGAGTAACTAGAAGGTAAAATTAGACCAGAGGATACACCTCAAGAAGTCACCAGATAATGCATCTAGAAGGTACCAGAGGATGTATCCTGAAAGCACCAGAGGATACTCCAGGATGTCAAAATACCATCAGAGGATATCTTTCCTGGCCCAGATCAGAAGGAAGTAGAGTCCAAAAGGAGACCTGGATCAGACCAGTAGGAAGCCTGCCAAAGGGAGAGTTGATCCAGACCAGAATGAATCATAAATCAGACTTGATCCATAATTTATTCTGACCAGAAGATAGCTTGGTAGTGAAATGATAAACAAGTCTAGACTTGATCCAGACTTAACCAAAGCTGCAGATAATTGGTCCAAAACAAGTGACTTGGTCCAGATTTGGCCCAAACTAGAAGATAGCTTGGTTCAGAGTATGACATTAAGTCCAGACCGGAAGAAATGATGTCCAGATTTAATCCAGACCTGATCCAGATCAGAAGGTAAAATGTCCAGATTAAAATATCATATGTCCAGAATTAATTTCAGTTCAATTTAGACCCAATCCAGAATTGGTCCAGATCAGAGGGAAAAGGTTCAGATCAATGGTCAAGATTCAAGTATATGGCCCAATGTAGGCTGAGATTAGAAGATCAGACCATGGCCCAATGTTGGCCGAGATCAAAGGATCAGAACGTGTGGTCCAGCATTGGCCGAGATCAGAGGATCACAGCAGATCAGATTGCAAGTCCAGAGTGGTCGAGATCAGAAGATTAGAAAGTGTGGTCCAGGTTGGCCGAGATCAGAGGATCACAGCAGATCAGATTGTATGGTCCAGATGTGGACGAGAGCAGAAGATCAAGCGGTCCAGATTGAATCATGATCAGTAGAGTCGTGATTATATTTAATCAAAGTATTAAACGGATTCGATACAAAAATAAAGTGAAGTATTGTGGAATTCAAAAGCTATTGGTGAGAAGAAAGATTTGATCCAAAATTATTAAGATCAGGATTGGCCAGAGTTATTTTTGAATGCATATCTGGAGCTAAAAAGATATGTTTTTTATTTAAGTGAAACCCGATTGGTCAAGGTATTTTTGCAAGAGAATCCAGCAAGATACAGCTCGAATTTAAGCTTGGAAGAGACCCTGATCTTCATCTATAAAAGGAGGCTCAAGGCATAAGACTTAGCATCGAAAAAGCACAAAAGAGTCATACACTTCCAAAATCAAACACTCAAGTTTTTAGTGAGGTTAATTGTGAGTTTCAGCTTTCTAGAAGCAAGCACTCGTGTTTTTCTTTCCCTTGTGTTAAATCTAAGTTGTTGAAGTAGAGTCTACAACTCTGAGTGAGTCAGAAGGGGTAGCAGATTACTTAGCAATTAGATTCAAGGCGTTGTAATTCCTTCTACAATCTGGGGTTGTCAGATTGGTAGGAGAATACTTGACTTGAGAAGTCAGGGTGTTGTATTCCTCAAAAGTCTAGGATTGTTAGACTGTTTGAGAAGACTGACTTGGAGGGTCAATGGTATTGTTGTAATTCAAGGTTTTGAATTAGTGAAATCCTTCAAAGTGAAGGGATTGGACGTAGCCTCGTTAACGGTGAAGAAGTATAAAAATTCTGTGTTTTTATTTTTACTTTATATCCGCTGCTAACTCTGTTTGATTCATACATCAGGTTTTGTTATAAAACTGCAAAAACAGAAAAAGTAATCAAGTTAGTCAAACACAATTCAACCCCCCTTCTCGTGTTTGAACCTTTAACTTTAAGAATAGTTTTCTAATGCTCAATAGAGTCTCATGATCAAGTCACACTTGATGTTCTATTGACAGAACTATCTATTTTAAGGACTTTATTATATTATAAGATTAATAACATAATAAATGATGCTTTGTACATATATCCAAAATTAGATGCATGATTTAAATTCATGATATGAATAATAGTTTATGTAAATTTGATTGATGTTGGGGCTCACAATAACATTTCCTTTATTTTTGGAACCAAGTTGGTTCTTGAAATTAAAGTTTTGATGTTAACAAATGTATTTTCTGAAAATAACATATTTGACTTAGAAGAAGAATGAAAAATGTCACCAGAAGAATAGATCAGAGGATGACGTTACCAGAAGCAGAAATCAGAGGATGACGTCGCCAGAGGATATCGTCAGAGGAATCTGTCAGAGAAATATGCTCAAAACAGAATCTAACAAAAATGCTCAAAACAGAATATGATAAAAATGATCAAAACAGAATTTGAGAAAAATGCTCAAAACAGAATCTGAGAAAAATGCTCAAAACAAAATCTGAGAAAAATGCTTAAAATAGAATTGGAGCAAAAGACTCGAGAAACAGAATCTAGCTAAAAATATGCTCAAAATAGAATCTAAGAAAAATGCTCAAAACATAATTGGAGCAAAAGACTCGAGAAAAATAATCTAGCTAAAAGTATGCTCAAAACAGAAGCGGAGCAAAATGCTCAAAACAGATTAATCGAAATACACTCCAGAAGTAAAGCATAAGTCAAAACAGAATCTGAGCAAACTACTCCAGAATATTCTCAAAACAGATTAATTGAAATACACTCCAAAAGTAAAGCATCAGTGAAGTCCTAAAGTTCAACTATAAATAGAGACTTAATGCTGAAGATTAATGCATTGAAAAACACAAGAACTCAAGCTTCAATTCAAAGTTATCTGACAATTCAAAAGAGAGAAACACAAAATGAGCAATAGCAATATTTTATAAGTGTTTTTGAGAGAGAAATACAGTGCAACAATCAGCTTTCCAGAAGCAATAAAAGAGTGCAGGAATAAGTGCAGCAATTAGCTTTCCTGAAGCAACGTTGCAAAGTTTCAAACCTTTATTTTATAACCCGATAGTAGTGTAGATTCCTTCTTCAATCTGGGGTTGTCAGATTGGTAGGAGAAGACTTGACTTGTAGAGTCAAGGTGTTGTTATCGTTCCTCAAAAGTCTGGGGTTGTTAGGCTATTTGAGAAGACTTGGCTGGTTTAGTCAAGGTGTTGTTGTTCCTTAAAAGTCTGGGGTTGTCAGGCTGTTTGAGAAGACTTGGCGGGTATAGTCAAGGTGTTGTTGTTCGTCAAAAGTCTGGGGTTGTCAGGCTTTTTGGGAAGACTTACTTGAAGGGTCATTGGTGTTGTAATTCAAAGGAGTTTGAATTAGTGAAAAGGCCTTCTGGAGGAAGGGACTGGACATAGCCTAGTTAACGGTGAACCAGTATAAATTGTTGTGTTATTATGTTAGTATTATCCGCTGTTGAATCTGATTAGTTATTTATCGAATAATTCAAATCAACATTTAACAAAACAGAAAAAGTAATTAAGTTTGACAAATACAATTCAACCCCCGCTTCTTGTGTTTGCACCTTCACTTATAACTTCCTTGAAACCCTTTACAACTTTTAGCAAGCCATGCTTTCCTTTGAGCACAAAACCTTTCTTGTCAAGTTCACCATGGGAAATTAGATTTCTCCTTATATTAGTAACATATCTAACATTTATAAGAAGCCTTTCAACACCATGATATATTTTGAATCGTTTTGATTTAATTCCTTCTATTTTACAAGACTTGTTATCACCTAAAAGAATCGATCTAGTAATCTATTCATTGAATTCTTCAAAGCAATATATGTTTGGTTTTATGTGAAAAGAACAACTTGAGTCCATTATCCATTCTTCTTTAGACCTTTCAATTGTAACCACTAGATCCTATGAAGATTCATAACCTTCTTCAACAAATGTTGCATTTTCAGAATCGTTAGATCTTTTGTTACTTGAAGTATTTTTCGATTTTTTAGGAAAATTGTTCCTGGTATGCCCTTCCTTCTTGTAGTGATAACATCAAATGTTGATGACAATTTCGTCACCATTTCTGTGCTGCGTTTTAAACTTCCTGTACTCCTTCTTCTATGTATCTCCTTTTACTATCAATCCTTAACGAACCAATGAAGTCTTAGAGTCCTCTTTGTAAGTTAGATTTTGGAGGTAAGTGTTTTGGATGGCTAAGTCTACATTTTATTATATAATTGATATTTTACAAAAATTAAAAGAATAACACGATAAACGGGCATATTGAAGGTGAAAACACGAGAATGGGGTTGAGTTGTGTTTGTAATACTTGAATTCTTTTTCTGCTTTTGATGATTATTTAGAATCTGATATATAAGCAAACAGAATTAGCAGCGGATAAAGTAAAATAATCAACACAAAGATTTATCCTGGTTCACCGTTAACTAGGTTACATCCAGTCCCTTCACCTTGAAGGATTTTTCCACTAATTCAAAACCATTGAATTACAACAGCACTACTGACCCTCCAATTCAGTCTTCCCAAATAGTCTAGCAATCCTATACTTTTGAGGAACACAGCACCTTGACTTCACAAGTCAAGTCTTCTCTTACCAATCTGACAACCCTAGATTGTAGAAGGGATTGCAACACGTTGAATCTAATTGCTAAGTCACCTGCTACTTCTTCTGACTATTCAGATTGTAGACTATACTTCAACAATATAGATCTGACACAAGGGAACGAAAAACAAGAGTACTTGCTTCTGGAAAGCTGATACTCACAATTAACCTCACTGAAAACTCGGGTGTTTGCCTATGGAAGATTATGACTCTTTTACTGATTTTCGATGCTAAGTCTTCTGCCTTGAGCCTCATTTTATAGATGAAAATTAGGGTTTCTTCCATGATCAAATTCGAGTTGTATCTGTCCAGATTCTCGTGCAAAAATAACTTGGCCAATTGGGTTTCACTTAAATAAAATTCATATCTTTTTTGCTTCAGATTGCATTTGAAAATTCTGTTGACCAATCTTGTTTCTTTTAATTTCAAACCATATCTTTTTAAGCTTCAGATTGCATTCGAAATTCTTCAAGTCCTCACTGATTTGCATCATGATTAAAATCTTGGACCGTATGATCTTCTGAGCTCGACCTACTCTGGACTTATGTAATCTGATCTGCCTCAATTCTATGATCCTCTGATCTCGGCCAACACTGGACCATATGATCTGATCTTCTGATCTCGGCCAACACTGGGCCATATGATCTGATCTTCTTATCTCGGCCAACATTGGGCCATATGATCTGATCTTCTTATCTCGGTCATCACTGGGCCATATGATCTGATCTTTTGATCTCAGCCAACACTGGGCCATGATACTTAAATCTGGACCATTGATCTGAACATTTTCCCTCTGATCTGGACCAAGTATGGACTGAGTTTGGATTGAATCTGAATTAAATCTGGACTATGATATTTTAATCTGGACATTTATCTTCTGATATGGATCAAGTCTAGATTAAATCTGGACAATCATTTCTCCTGATCTGGACTGAGTTTTATGTTCTGGACCATGCTATCTTCTTGTCTGGACTAAGTCATTTGTTCTGGACCAGTTATCTTCAGCTCTGGACCAAGTCTGGATTAAGTCTGGACTGATTCTTATATTCACGACCAAGCTATCTTCCGGTCAAGATTAAGTCTGGACCAAGTCTGACTTTATGATTCCTTCTGGTATGGACCAAGTCTCCCTTTGACAAGCTTCCTTCTGGTATGGACTAGGTCTCCTTCTGGATTCTGCTTCCTTCTGATTTGGGCCAAGAAAGATATCCTCTGATGATGTTATTTGACCTTTGATGATATCCTCTAGAGGTGTATCCTCTAGTGTTCTCTGGATGCATCCTTTGGTACCCTCTGGATGCATTCTCTGGCCGAACCTTCTGGTGACATTTCTATCTTCTAGTTGTTTCCTCTGGATGTATCCTCTGGTGGGGTCATCATCTGATTTTACTCAGCTTCTGATTTATTCTTCTAAGTCGAAATACTATTTACATGATATACTTTTGTTAACATCAAAACTAAGTATAGAACCAACTTGGTTCCAACAATTGTTGGAAATTCAAGTGTGAGTGGTTAAAATAAGTCTCACATTGACTAGGAATGAAGTAAATGTTGGATATATAAGAGATGTGACCCATAAACCTATTGCCTTAAGGTTTTGGGTTGAGATGCGGTGTCTAAGTCTCTTATGTGGTCCAAGGAACATTTGGCCATTGCCGCTCTAATGCTCCTTGAACTCCCCAACAAGTGGTATCAGAGCCTTGGTTCGGCTTGAAAGAGGGGCAAGAGTGGAAGATCCTAGTGTGGATCAAGTCTAGTATTGTGGGTGTCTCACACTTGAGGGGGAGAATTGTTGGAAATTCAAGTGAGTGGTTAAAATAAGTCCCACATTGACTAGGAATGAAGTAAATGTTGTTTATATAAGAGATATGACCCATAAACCTATTGCCTTAAGGTTTTGGGTTGAGATGTGGTGTCCAAGTCTCTTATGTGGTCCAATGAACATTTGGCCATTGCCGCTCTAAGTGCTCCTCGAACTCCCCAACACATATAACATCATGTTGTTCTTTTCATTTTTCTAAAATATCAAATATATATATATATAGGGTGACCATGGCCACCAAAGTCTCCAATAATTTTTAAAAAATACTACTACTTTTAGTTTTTTTTATAAGAGACAGTTATAATTTGATCACCAAAAATTGATATTTTTGATACATTTTATGAACCAAATTAGGATCGGCCTTTAAGCTTGTGCAAATAATTAGCACATGCCCTCAATTAGGGAGGGTCCCAAATTTTTTATAGTATATTTAAACTACACTTATATCCTTAATTTTTTACACCTAACTGCTATAAATTTTTATATTTGTACTTTATGTCTAGAATACTTAAATTCTAAAATTACTCTTGTAATTCCACTATACATTTCTCTCTATCTACTCCTTATCTTCTCCCAGTCATTAAACAATTACTGTAATTATAAAATAAAATAAGATTGCACTTTATGAAAAGATAAAGTATAATATAATAAGACTGCACCTTAAAATATAATATCAAAATATATACGTAACTCTGAAAAGTTATTCCCTCCAAAAACCATCTCGCAAACACACCCTTAGGCTTCTAGCTTTGGTTCAACTCATTTGCAGTCAAAGAAGACTGCACCTTATGAAGAGATAAACAATCTCTTCCAAACAACATGATTTCTTTAAAATGAGCGAGTTTTAGGAAAGAGCATAGTAACATCCCATTTTTATCTTTATTAGATATATTGACATCAATATTTTCTAACATCAAGACACATCTTGTTAAACAAAGTGTTTTCTCAAGCAAAACGTTCTTGTCTTTATTAGTCAAAGTTTTATCTAACTTTGTTTCTCTTCCTAGAGCTTCAACTAACCCTTGTCGAACAAAAAGAGCTCCCATCTTCATTTTCCATAAATCAAAATCATTGTGATCAGTAAATTTTTCAACCTCAAATTTGGCGGTTGATATGATTGATTCAAGGATCCACGCTCACCGTAACAATTTGTAGAGTAACAATTGGTAGAGAAAGAGTAATTCTAGATTCAACAAAGATAAAGAACCGAAGAGAAAGTAATCAAGAGGGAAAAAGGAAAACAACACACATGAGTGATCCATATCCCATATTCTGACGCAATCGGAATCGCAAAGGATTAGCAAGCGCTAAATCCGAAAGAACAAACAAGCTCTGGAATCCATCAGAAAAGAGAAAACTCTCAAAATCAATTATTTTGTTAAAAGATACCTTCCGTTATAGCATAGAAAGTCTTTAAATAGTTAATAGAAACCCTAGTGCGAAAATTAGGTAAATCAGAAAAAGGCCGAAATTACAGGAAAAACTTAAACTGCTGTTTTGAGGTCCAAAACGAGCCCAAAACGGATCTGGAGCCCATATGTCACAATAAAGCAGTGTGTTGTGTTTGTGGCGTGATTCCGTTTTCGGAAAGGTATAATAATAGGCAATCTGACATCGGACGATCGTTTTCCGCATTTCCCACTGCGTTTGTCCGCAAAGTCGTTTCTTCCTCGATTCTGGCCGCGAACCTTCCTACATCATATTCATATCGAGAAATTCTTCCTCTTGTTGATGAAGTGTTGCAATTTTACATTTCCAATATTCTATAAGACCAAACAAGTCAAAAAATGAAGAAAGAATACATCAACAGTTAATATCAACAACAAGGAATTCCAAGAGTGAAATAGGAGAAGGTTTCCTCGTTTATTAAAAGAATTGGGGTTTTTAACAATAAAAATAAAAAATGGGATTTTTCATTGCAAGAGCTGCTAGAATTACATCCAGCAAACGACGAAGAGCTGGGGATACTTAAAATAATAAAAAAAAGTTAAGTAATTTAAGAATTATCTTAGTTAAAAAAAACCCACTATTCTAGTTCTTGGAACGATAGATATTATCTTTGACTTAGCGAAAAATTTAAATTAGTTTTCGAATTATTAAAATAATTATTGAAAGTTAATAATTTACTATCATAAAAGTTTTTTAAAGATACAATTTGCTGTCAAAATAGTATATGGCAGTCATAACCCCAAAGACTAAATTAATTACTATTTTTTGTAATTCAAGGATCCATTTGAGTTTTTTTTTGAGTTATAATAAAAATGACGGAGGCCTATATTTTAAAAAATAAAATAATGTTAAAGAAAAGAAAAATATTAGACTATTTTTTGTCTAAAGAAAAAAAGTTTTAGGCATTGGTGTGGGATATGGACTAGGCTGAGCGCCTTGCGTGCATTGGGTCATAAGTTTTGTTTCATGAGTGACTTACAATATGGAACAGTGTAATTAACATTTTTTGGTTTGGAAAAAGTAAACTAGTAATAATTTACTACATAGATAGCGGTTTGTAATTCTAATTATTTTACATGTATTAAAAAAATTAAATAAATGAATGAATATGTATAGGACTTTTATAAAGCTATCCTCCTTAAATATTAAAAATTAATAATAAAAATAGATAGTAAATATAATGACTATTTAGGTAAAAATTAAAATAAAATTAAAATAAAATTAAATATTACACTAAAAAAATAAATCGGGAGAAGTATCAAAGTTCCATATGAGAGACGTTATTTGCTATGAGCCATTTATGCGACAAAATGCAAGAATTAACATGTGTGTCACTTTAAAAGCTTAACGTGCGCTAAATTCTGTAATCAACCAATCTCATTCTTTCTTGAATTGGCTTGCACTTATCTTTTGTCGAGACAATCATTTTTTCAATATGATCAATTAAAATTAACAACACACTACGTGTCACACTTTTCTCACACAAATTTTCTAATCAATTAAAATTTAAATAAATTTCATTAATTTTATCTAGGGCCCACATAATTTAGCGATTCTTAAAGTTGTTATGTAGTTATAAGTTGACTAATATTGAATAGAGATTAGATAAGATTTGTTAGCTTGGTTACCGTAACTATATATAGTGAATTATAATATTTGTAATAATCTTTTTTCATTGAATCAATTTCAAATTACTTAATCATTCTCTCAATTATTTTTATTTTTGTAGGCTCCTACCGTTTTTCAATATGGTATCAAAACCATGACATCCACCTTGAAGAGATTATCCAAATTTTAATATATTTTTTTACCCTTTTTCTTGTTTCTTTTGTTGGAATTAGACTCATTTCCTACGTGGAGAAAGACTCAAATATTGTAATCCGTTTTGTTTCTCACTTATTCAAGTAGAGAGGAGTCTTACTAGGATTGTGTGAGAGAGTATTAATGAGAAAAAGGCATCCACAAAAACGAGAGAAAGAAGAGAGAAAAGCCATTCTCGATTTTCTCACAATTGTTATTGCATTCGCATTGCTGTTGCAATTTCGGGTATTTTGTTCATCTGTTGTTCTCATTTAAAATCTTTTGTGCTTTGTCATTTTGGCTGATTGTTGGCACAATTTGTGCATCATCTTGAGACTCTCTTATACCCTTATTTGATTATAATGAAACTATTTATTTGGTTTGGACGTTAAAATATTGATGTTCTTTACACGCTTACATTTGATCAATTTGTTGCCATATATTTATTGTTGTTCCTCACGGTTTCTTGCAAGTTGGGGGAGTTTTATATTCGCTATGTATTATTTGTTATTGTGTTTATGTGTTAATTATTCATCATAGTGGCATCAGAGCTCTTGGTTAAGGGCTATTTGACTTTCTTAAAGGATGAAGGAAAATATGAATATAAAGATGATATGCTTGAATGGTACTAATTACCATTTATGGAAGGGAAAAATGAAAGATATGCTATTTGTGAAAAAACTGCATATTCCTATTTTTGGTTCTAAAAAGTTGGATTCTAAATCTACGAAAGAATGAGAATTTGAACATCAACAAGTATGTGGTTTTATTTGGCAATACGTAGAAGATAATGTTTGTAATCATATTGCTAATGAGACAAATGCAAAAACTAAATGGGATAAGATAAAGTCCTTGTTTGCCTCTAAATCAGGGAATAATAAACTGTTCTTGCTGAATAGCTTCATAAGTTTGAAGTATAAGGAGGAGACTTCTATTTCATTTCATTTGAGTGATTTTCAGGGGTTCCTTGATTTGATGTCAGGAATGAATATCAAGTTTAATGATGAGCTCTTGGAACTATTTTTATTATTATCTTTACTAGAGTCTTGGAATTGACTAAAGCTCATACTAATGATAATGGTTTTTTTATAATGACTAAAGCATTACCAAAAGAAAAGTTTGAATCTGGTTGTGATATTACCAATTTAGTGATTATCTCCTCAAAGATCTGAAAGGGGAGATATGTTGGGATTGGGCTCCCTTCATATGTGAAAAAATGTCCAAATATGGTAGCCCATTATTGAAGGTGCAAACACGATAAGGGGGGTTGAATTGTGTTTGTACTACTTGAATTCTTTTTCTGTTTTTGATGATGATTTGAAATCTGAAATATAATCAAGTAGAGTTAGCAGCAGATAAAGTAAAATAAATAACACAAGGATTTATCCTGGTTCACCATTAACTAGGCTACATCCAGTCCCTTCACCTCGAAGGATTTTTCCACAAATTCAAAACCTTTGAATTACAACAACACTACTGACCCTCCAAGTCAGTCTTCCAAAACAGTCTAACAATCCTAGACTTTTGAGGAACACAACACCTTGACTTAACAAGTCAAGTCTTCTCCTACCAATCTTACAACCCCATATTGTAGAAGGAATTACAACACCTTGAATCTAATTGCTAAGTCACCTGCTACTTCTTCTGACTCTTCAGATTGTAGACTCTACTTCAACAATATAGATCTAACACAACGGAACTAAAAACACGAGTACTTGCTTCTGGAAAGCTGACACTCACAATTAACCTCACTGAAAACTCGAGTGTTTGCTTATGGAAGTGTATGACTCTTTTACTGATTTTCGATGCTAAGTCCTCTGCCTTGAGCCACCTTTTATAGATGAAAATTATAGTCTCTTCCATGATTAAATTCGAGCTGTATCTTGTCTAGATTCTCTTGCAAAAATAACTTGGCCAATTGGGTTTCACTTAAATAAAAAACATATCTTTTTAGCTCCATATTGCATTTGAAAATTCTGTTGACCAATCTTGTTTCTTTTAATTTCAAACCATATCTTTTTAAGCTTCAGATTGCATTCAAATTTCTAGAAGTCTTCAGTAATTTTTGAATCAAATCCCCTTAATACTTTGATCAAATTTCTATAAAAATTTAATCAAGTCTTCTTCGAATTCTAATCAAGTCCTCACTGATTTTCATCATGATTAAAATCTGGACCGTTTGATCTTCTGATCTCGACCACATCTGGTCCATATAATCTGATCTCCTCCAATTCTGTGATCCTCTGATCTCGGCCAACACTGGGCCACATGATCTGATCTTCTGATCTCGGTCAACACTGGGCCATGATGCTTAAATCTGGACCATTGATCTGAACATTTCCCTCTGATCTAAACCAAGTCTGGACTGAGTCTGGATTGAATCTGAATTAAATCTGAATTAAATCTAGACCATTGATCTTTTAATTTGGAGATTTATCTTCTGATCTGGATCAAGTCTGGATTAAATCTAAACAATCATTTCTTCTGATTTGGACTGAGTTTTATGCTCTGGACCATGCTATCTTCTGGTCTGGACCAAGTCACTTGTTCTGGACCAGTTATTTTCTGCTTTGATTATGTCTGGATTAAGTCTGGACTGATTCTTATTTCACGACCAAGCTATCTTCTGGGCAGGATTAATTCTAGACCAAGTCTGACTTATGATTCCTTCTGGTTTGGACCAAGTCTCCCTCTGACAAGCTTCTTTCTAGTCTGGACCAAGTCTCATTATGGACTCTACTTCTTTCTGATCTGGGCCAAGGAAGATAACCTCTGATGATGTTTGCCTTTGATGACATCCTCTTATTGAAGGTGCAAACACGAGAAGGGGGGTTGAATTGTGTTTGACTTAATGTATAAAACTTGATGTATAAAACTTGAATACTTTTCTTGTTTTAATACTTTGAAAACAAAACTTGATGTATAATTAAAACAGAGTTAGCAGCGGATAAAAATAAAAATAAAAACTCACAGATTTTATATTGGTTCACCGTTAACAAGGCTACGTCCAGTCCCTTCGCCTTAAAGGATTTCACTAATTCAACCTTGAATTACAACCTTCCTACTGACCCTCCAAGTCAGTCTTCCCAAATAGTCTAACAATCCTAGACTTCTTTGAAGAAAAACAACTCCTGTTCTTTAGCCAATCTGACACCCCAGATTGTAGAAGAAACCACACCACTATGAATCTAATTGCTAAGTACCTTGCTACCCTTTCTGAATCCCTCAGTTTGTAGACTCTACTTCAACAACTTAGATACAACCCTATCTAATTGCCAAGTAACCTTCTACCTCTACTGACTCCCTCAGATTCTAGACTCTACTTCAACAACTTAGATTTGCCACAGTGGAAAGAAAATAACCGAGTACTTGCTTCTTGAAAGCTGAAACTCACAATTGACTTATATGAAAATTTGAGAGTGGTTGCTTTGGAAGTGTATGACTCTTTTGTGATTTTCGATACTTTATTCTTCAGCATTAAGTCTCTATTTATTGTTGAACTTTAGAACTTCACTGATGCTTTACTTCTGCAATATATTTAGATTAATCTGTTTTGAAAATATTCTGGAGTATTTTGCTCAAATTCTGTTTTGAGCCTTTTGCTCACTGATCTGTTTTGAGCATTTTGCTCCGCTTCTGTTTTGAGCATTTTTCTCAGATTCTTTAATTCTCATGATCAAATCTGCACCATTGGATCTTAATGCGATAGTCCACATCTGGACCAGCCTATTTGATATTCTGTGATCCTCTGATTTCGGCCATTCTTGGACCACACTTCCTAACCCTCTGATTTCGGCCACCACTGGGCCATGGTCTGATTTTTTGATCTGGACCATCACTGGACCAAATAATTATTTCTGAACCATTGATCTGGAAGTTTTTACTCTGATCTGGACAGATTCTGGACTTTGGTCTGGAACAAACTGAAATTAACTTGAACAAAAAATATTTCAGTCTGGACATTTTACCTTTAGTTTTGGACCAGGTCTGGATTGATTCTGGAATTCATTTCTTCTGGTCTGGACTTAGTTCCATGCCTTGAATAATGCTATCTTATGGTCTGGGCCAAATCTGGATTGATCCTCTTGTTCTGGACTCATAAACATACCTTCTGGTCAAGTCTGGAACAAGTCTGGACTGTGTAATTTTTCACTGCCAGGCCATCTTCTGGTCAGAATAACTTCTGGAATAAAATTGATATTTGATTCCTTTTTGTCTGGAACAACTCTCCTTCTGGCTGGCTTTCCAATGGTATGATCCATGTTTCATTATGATTTTTCCTCCTTCTGTTCTAGGCCACCAAACATATCCTCTGGTGATGTTTTGACATCCTGGAACATCTTTTGGAAATTCCAGAATTCATTTTCCTTTGATCTCTGCTTCTGATTCCTTCAGTTTCTGGGGCATTTAACTTAATAATTCAAAGTACAAAATAAGTTTACATAGAGTACATTTGTAAGCATCAAAATCCTAAGTACTTAGAAGCAACTTGGTTCCAACAATCTCCCCCTTTTTGATGATGACAAAACCTTAACTTATTTTGCTAACTTATGACTCGAAGACTTTGAATTACTCCCCCTCAGACCAATCTCTCCCCCTAAGTCTGATACTCTCCTTTTCAACTCCTTCTTTGTTCTCTCTTTCTTTTCTTCTCTTCTCCTCTCCTTTTCAACTCCTTCTTTTTGCTCTCTTTCTTTTTCTCTCTTCACATTTCCTCTCCTTTTCAACTCCTTCTGTTTTCACTCTTTCTTTGTTTTTCTCTCTCCCTGTTTCCTCTCCTTTTCAACTCCTTCTGTTTTCTCTCTTTCTTTTTCTCTCCTTCTTTCTTTTTATCTCTCCTTTTCTACTTATTTCTCCTTTCTTTCTCTCTCTCTCTCTTTCTCCCCTTTTTTGTCATCAGCCAAAAAGTGGTCCTACTATTTTTGTATTTTTTTTACAGAAAGTAAAAACTGAAATTAAAAGACATAAAATAAAATTGCAAGAAATTTTAAAAACTCCTAGTCAGATATGGAGGTCATGCTGAGATGCTTCTTAATGAACTCGAACCTATCTTCTGGTAAAGCCTTGGTGAAGATATCAGCCCATTGATGATCAGTGTCCACAAACTGGATGCTTAAAGACCCTTTTTGAACATGGTCCCTAATGAAATGGTGTTTTATTTCAATGTGTTTGGCTCTAGAGTTTAAGATAGGGTTCTTGGTTAGGTTTATGGCTGAAGTGTTATCATAGAACAAAGGAATATTGTTTTCAAAGATGTTGTAATCTTCAAGTTGGTGTTTCATCCAGAGTAACTGTGAACTGCATCCTGCTGTTGATATATACTCAGCTTCTGTTGTTGACATGGCAATGGTGCTTTGTCTTTTGCTTGACCAAGAGATCAAATTTTCACCTAAAAATGTGCAGTTGCCGCTGGTACTTTTCCTTTCCAACTTGTCTCCAGCATAGTCAGAATAAAAAATACCTTTGAGTTTGTAGGTGGGGGTTTTCTTGTATAACAGTGTAAGGTTGGTGGTTCCTTTAAGGTATCTCTGAATTCGTTTGACAGCAGTCAAATGGGATTCCCTAGGGTCAGCTTGAAATCGGGCACAGACACAAACACTAAACATAATGTCAGGTCTAGAAGCAGTTAAATATAGAAGGGATCCAATAATACCTCTGTATGTTTTCTGGTCTACCTTTTTACTGGTTTCATCTTTCTCTAGTGAGCAGGTTGGGTGCATGGGGGTGGCCATAGGCTTACAGTCACTCATCTTGAACTTTTTAAGAAGTTCTTTGGTGTATTTAGATTTGTGAATGAGTATACCTGTTTTACCTTGATGAATCTGAATTCCCAAGAAGAACTTAAGTTCTCCCATCATGCTCATTTGGAACTCCTTCTGGCCACTGGAGCAAAAGTCTCAGTGTAATCTATTCCTTCCTGTTGACTGTATCCTTGAGCTACAAGTCTGGCTTTGTTCCTTACCACTTCACCCTTTTCATTGAGTTTATTCCTAAAAACCCACTTGGTTCCAGTAATGTTTTTGTTTGGTCTGGGTACCAGATCCCAAACATCATTCCTTTGAATTTTATTAAGCTCTTCTTGCATTGCAAGTATCCAACCTTCCTCTGCCAAAACTTCATCAACAATGCTTGGTTCGCATCAGCTTCTGGTTCTGTAACAGCTTCTGATTCTGATGAATCAGCTTCTGGTTCTGGTGAATCTGTAACAGCTTTAGATTCTGGTAAATATCCAAATTTCTCTTCTGACTTATCTTGGCTGTTTCTGACATGATCAGATTTATCTTTTGAAGATTTGTCATGTAGTTTGTCACATACCATAATATAAATCCATTAATTTAAAAATGAACTTAGTATAGCCAAACCATTAATTCTGCTTCTGGTGGTTTCTGTTTGTTTTTGAAACCACTGGAATGCTGTTTCTTCTGAGTGTTCAATTCGTGTGAATCACCTGGTTCCTCTGATGTTTTGAAAACCTGCAGAATACTTATCTAGCTTTGATTTGTTTAGATCAAGCTTCTTGTTATCACAGTAAATATTAATATAAAATAATAATAGTATATACAACAAGATGTAGCCTCAGTTCTGAAAATCCTCTTGCTTCTGATTTTCAGATTCCTAATCTATATGTTATGAGATTACATGGTTTGGATGAGGGAATTTGAATTCCCTTCCAGGTTTGTAGTTTTGATGAATCTTACTGGAGTGTTTGAAGAACTCTCCTGATTCTGATATTTCTGCTTTGGCTCATATACCATGTTCCTCTAGTGATTCTGGAACATGTGGTGATTCTGGTAATTATATTGATTCTGATAATTAGAGTAATTCTGATGATCATACTGATACCTGTTCAGGTTCTGGTTCTGGTACTGATTCTGATTCTGGTTCCAGTGTTGATTCTGGTTCTAGTTTCTGTGCCTCCAGTTCTGGTTCTGGTTCCAGTGTTGGTTCTGGTTCCAGTTCCTGTACCTCTGATACTGGTTCCAGTTCTGGTTCTGGTTCCAGTTTCTGTGCTTCTGGTACTGGTTCCAGTTCTGGATCTGGTTCGAGTTCCTGTTCCTCTGATACTGGTTCCAGTTCTGATTGTGGTTCCAGTTCTTGTTCTGATTCGAGTGATATCAATGATATTTTCTGTTCCTCCTATAATTCTGGTTCTGGTTCTGATTGTGTTGACCAGTTCTTCTTCTACCAGACTCAGATTGCCTTTGTCTTGTTGTAGCAGGAATATAAACCTTCTTCTGCTTGTGCATTGCCAACATTCATTGTCCAGGCACAATTGTTGGTGTCTCCTTCTATTGCTCAGAACATCTGCAACATAGACAATTTGATCTTTTGGTACCCAAAACTGATTGGGTTCAGGTTTGTTAGTCTTAACAGCTCTCTGATCTTGTTCAGATTTTACCATTGGACAAGATAATTCAGAGTGACCTTTCTTAGCACAGACAATACATAAAACATCAGAATAAGCAGTTTTATTTTCAGTACTTGTTTCTGTAAAACCAATACCTCTCTTTCCATAGTTGCTGTTTTCATAAATCATAGATGCATACTTACTTCTTTCCATTCCATTTGAAATAAAGTTTTGAAAAAATTGCTCATGCATATCAGATTTACAAATAGTCTCAGAATTGGAACAATTATTATTTTTCAGAGTTTGGTTTTCAGACCTGAGTCTTGCAACTTCAATTTTCAAATCTTTGATTTCAGTTGCATACTCAGAAATTCGATTCTTTGAAACTTGGATCTCTTTGGTTAGATTTTTCTTATCTTCCCTAAGAGTTTTCAGTTTTAAAGATATCTCATTATTTGCATTTAACAAGTCCTTTAAAGTATCAATTAATTCAGGTTTAGAAAGATCATAAAATACCTCACTGTCTTCATCTTCTGATTCAGTTTTAGAGCAGTATTCAGAACCTGAATTTGTATGAGCTATCAGAGACAGAATTGTTTCCTCTGATGTGCTTCCAGACTTGCCTGAGTGATTGCTTCTATCACTCTTCCTTCTGCCTGTTTTTCTTCTGGAATTCGTGCCTTTATGAGGTCCAGAAGCAGACCTGATATGTGCCGTCATTGCTGTTTCTGCCTCTTCTTCATCAGATGATTCTTCTTCTGATTCTGATACATCCCAGGCAGCCATCAGACCTTTCTTTCTGTATCTGGAACTCTTCTTGTGCTGTTTTCCTTTTTCCAGATTTGGACATTCTGACTTGATATGTCCAGGTTCATTGCATCCATAACAGATGATGTTCTTCTTGTCAGATTCTTCCTTGCTGTTATGTTTCTTCTAGGAACCTCTACTCTTTCTGTTTTCCCAGATCTTAACCATCTTTTTGGTTAAGTAAGCCATATCATCATAGTCACTGTCACTATCCTCTGATTCTGATACTGCCTTTGCAGCTTTCTTCTGTTTCGACTTCAGAGCCAGATTCTTCTTCTTCTTCTTAGGTTCATCTTCTTCCAGTTCTATTTCATGAGACCTGAGTGAGCTGATCAGATCTTCCAGCCTCAAGGTACTCAGATCCTTAGCTTCCTGAATTGCAGTAACCTTTGGTCTCAACCTTTTTGGTAGACTTCTCAGAATTTTCCATACATGATCTTCAGTGGTATAGCTTTTGTTTAATACTTTCAGTCCTGATACCAAAGTCTAGAATCTGCAGAACATTGTGTCAATGTCTTCATCCTCTTCCATCTTGAAAGCTCATACTTTCTGACCAATATGTTAGCCTTTGTTTTTTGAACCTGCTTGGTTCCTTCATAGGTCAGAACCAGACTATCGAATATATTCTTTGCTGTTTCTTTATTTGTGCATCTATCAAATTCCTTGAATGTGATTGCACTGACCATGATGGTTCTGGACTTGTGATGAAGTTTCTGTAATCTGCTCTGATCTCGTGTCATATAATCCAAGTCTAATTCTTTAGTTGGATCTTCTGGATCAGTTGGTGCAGTGTATCCTTTAACTATCATCTTCCATAGTTCAGGATCTTGAGATATGACAAAACTTCTCAGTCTGTCCTACCAATACTCAAACCTTTCTCCATCAAATATTGGTGGTCTGTTGATGTTGCCTCCAATTCTTCTGACATATTGAACCCCTTGGACCTTTCCTCAAACACTGTTAAGTGCTCAGCCTTGAGACCGAGCACTGATGCCAATAGAAGGTGCAAACACGAGAAGGGGGGGTTGAATTGTGTTTGACTTAACTTGAATACTTTTCTTGTTTTAATACTTTCAAAACAAAACTTGATGTATAATTAAAACAGAGTTAGCAGCGGATAAAAATAAAAATAAAAACTCACAGATTTTATACTGGTTCACCGTTAACGAGGCTACGTCCAGTCCCTTCGCCTTGAAGGATTTCACTAATTCAACCTTGAATTACAACCTTGCTACTGACCCTCCAAGTCAGTCTTCCCAAATAGTCTAACAATCCTAGACTTCTTTGAAGAAAAACAACTCCTGTTCTTCAGCCAATCTGACACCCCAGATTGTAGAAGAAACCACACCACTATGAATCTAATTGCTAAGTACCTTGCTACCCTTTCTGAATCCCTCAGTTTGTAGACTCTACTTCAACAACTTAGATACAACCCTATCTAATTGCCAAGTAACTTGCTACCTCTACTGACTCCCTCAGATTCTAGACTCTACTTCAACAACTTAGATTTGCCACAGTGGAAAGAAAATAACTGAGTACTTGCTTCTTGAAAGCTGAAACTCACAATTGACTTATATGAAAATTTGAGAGTGGTTGCTTTGGAAGTGTATGACTCTTTTGTGATTTTTGATACTTTATTCTTCAGCATTAAGTCTCTATTTATTGTTGAACTTTAGAACTTCACTAATGCTTTACTTCTGCAGTATATTTAGATTAATCTGTTTTGAAAATATTATGGAGTATTTTGCTCAGATTCTGTTTTGAGCCTTTTGCTCACTGATCTGTTTTGAGCATTTTGCTCCGCTTCTGTTTTGAGCATTTTTCTCAGATTCTTTAATTCTCATGATCAAATCTGCACCATTGGATCTTAATGCGATAGTCCACATCTGGACCAACCTATTTGATATTCTGTGATCCTCTAATTTCGGCCATTCTTGGACCACACTTCCTAACCCTCTGATTTCGGCCACCACTGGGCCATGGTCTGATTTTCTGATCTGGACCATCACTGGACCAAATAATTATTTCTGAACCATTAATCTGGAAGTTTTTACTCTGATCTGGACAGATTCTGGACTTTGGTCTGGAACAAACTGAAATTAACTTGAACAAAAAATATTTCAGTCTGGACATTTTACCTTTAGTTTTGGACTAGGTCTGGATTGATTCTGGAATTCATTTCTTCTGGTCTGGACTTAGTTCCATGCCTTGAATAATGCTATCTTATGGTCTGGGCCAAATCTGGATTGATCCTCTTGCTCTGGACTCATAAACATACCTTCTGGTCAAGTCTGGAACAAGTCTGGACTGTGTAATTTTTCACTGCCAGGCCATCTTCTGGTCATAATAACTTCTGGAATAAAATTGATATTTGATTCCTGTTTGTCTGGAACAACTCTCCTTCTGGCAGGCTTTCCAATGGTATGATCCATGTTTCATTATGATTTTTCCTCCTTCTGTTCTAGGCCACTAAACGTATCCTCTGGTGATGTTTTGACATCCTGGAACATCTTCTGGAAATTCCAGAATTCATTTTCCTTTGATCTCTGCTTCTGATTCCTTCAGTTTCTAGGGCATTTAACTTAATAATTCAAAGTACAAAATAAGTTTACATAGAGTACATTTGTAAGCATCAAAATCCTAAGTACTTAGAACCAACTTGGTTCCAACACTTATCTTCTGGAGGTGTATCCTCTGGTCTGATTTTATCCTCTAGTAACTCATCTTCTGCCTCTGGTGATGTCATCTTCTGGTGGCATTTATTCTAAGTCAAAAATAAGATTACATAAAGTACTTTTGTTAACATAAAAACTAAGTATAGAACCCACTAGGTTCCAACAATTATGTATCTCCCTTATTCAATTGGAAAAGAGTCTTGCTAGAGTAGTGAGAAAGAATATTATTTAGTAAAACACAACCACCAAAAAGAGAGAAAGAAGAGAGAAAATTCATACCCGATTTTCTGATAATACTCTCGGTAAAATGTCCATTGCGCATATCTTCATCGTTGGATTGGGCTGATTTGTGGACATAATTGTCGGAACCATGTTGGTTCTTTCAATTAAAGTTTTGATGTTAACAAAAGTATTTTATGAAAATCACATTTTGACTTAGAAGAAGAATGAAAAATCAGAGGAAGTGAAAAATCAGAGGATGACGTCACCAGAGGATGTCATCAAATGATTGCGTCACCAGAAGATGCCTCCAAAAAATACAAATAAGAAGATACAACCAAAAGATATCAATGTCATAAGAGGATGACGTTACTAGAAGATACGACCAGAAGATATCACCAGAGGATACCATATGCTGTCGTCAGAGGATACATCTATAGGATAGCAGAGGATGTCATCAGAGGATACCAGAAAATATCACCAGAGGATACTGAAGGTGCAAACACGAGAAGGGGGGTTGAATTGTGTTTGACTAACTTGAATACTTTTTGTGTTTTTGTAGTTTTATAACAAAACCTGATGCATGAATCAAACAGAGTTAGAAGCGGATATAAAGTAAAAATGAAAACACAGAATTTAATACTGATTCACCGTTAACGAGGCTACCTCCAGTCCCTTCACTTTGAAGGATTTCCCTATTTCAAAACTTGAATTACAACGACACCACTGACCCTCCAAGTCAGTCTTCTCAAACAGTCTAACAATCCTAGACTTTTGAGGAAAACTGCACCTTGACTTCTCAAGTCAAGTCTTCTCCTACCAATCTGACAACCCCAGATTGTAGAAGGAATTACAACGCCTTGAATCTAATTGCCAAGTAATCTGCTACCCTTTGTGACTCCCTCAGATTGTAGACTCTACTTCAACAACTTAGATCTAACACAAGGGAAAGAAAAACACGAGTGCTTGCTTCTAGAAAGCTGAAACTCACAATTAACCTCACTGAAAACTCGAGTGTTTGCTTCTGGAAGTGTATGACTCTTTTGTGATTTTCGATGCTGAGCCTTTAGTCTTGAGCCTCCTTTTATAGATGTGAATTAGGGTCTCTTCCAAGCTTAAATTCAAGCTATATCTTGCTGGATTCTCTTGCAAAAATAACTTGCCCAATCGGGTTTCTCTTAAATAAAAAACAAATCTTTTTTGCTCCAGATTGCCTTCGAAAATAACTTTGACCAATCCGGACTTTAATTAATTCTGGAACAAATCTTTCTTCCTGTCAATAGCTTCTGAATTCCACAAGACTTCACTTTATTTTTGTATTGAATCCGTTTAATACTTTGATTAAATATAATCACGACTCCACTGATCATGATTCAATCTGGACCGTTTGATCTTCTACTCTCGTCCACATCTGGACCATACTAAATGATATGTTGTGATCCTCTGATCTCGGCCAACCCTGGACCACACTTTCTGATCTGCTGTGATCCTTTGATCTCGGCCAATATTGGACCACACATTATAATCTTCTGATCTCGGCCAACACTGGGCCATATGGTTTGATCTTCTGATCTCGGCCAATACTGGTCCATGATGCTTAAATCTGGACCATTGATCTGAACATCTTCCCTCTGATCTGGATTGAATTGAAATTAACTCTGGACAAAGGATATTTAATTCTGGACATTTACCTTTTGATCTGGATCAGGTCTGGATTAATTTGGACATCATTTCTTCTAGTTTGGACTTAGCTTCATACTCTGAACCAAGCTATCTTTTGGTTTGGGCCAAATCTGGACCAAGTCACTTGTTCTAGACCAATTATCTGAAGCTCTGGTTAAGTCTGGATCAAGTCTGGACTGTTTATCATTTCACTGCCAAGCTATCTTCTGGTCAGAATAAATTCTGGACCAAGTCTGATTTATGATTCCTTCTGGTCTGGATCAACTCTCCCTCTGGCAGGCTTCCTACTGGTCTGGTCCAGGTCTCCTTCTAGACTCTGCTTCCTTCTGATCCGGGCTAGGAAAGATATCCTCTTATGGTATTTTGACATCCTAGAGTATCTTTTAGTGCTTTCAGGATGCATCCTCTGGTGACTTCTGGATGTATTATCTGGTGACTTCTGGAGGTGTATCCTCTTGTCTGATTTTACCTTCTGATTACTCATCTTCTGCCTCTAGTGACTTCAGCTTCTGCCTCTGATAACTTCATCTTCTAGTGGCATTTAATATAGTAATTCAAGGTACAAAATAAGATTACATGGAGTGCTTTTGTAAACATCAAAATCCTAAGTACTTAGAACCAACTTGGTTCCAACAAAAAGGACCATGAGTCTGGAATTACATTATCAAAGATTTCCTACCGTTCGTGAAAGATACAACGATTCTGATTGGAACACCTTGTCATATGTCTCCAAAGCAACCAATGGCTATATTTTTAGTAGCTGGCATGGTTGTAACTTGGAAATTGAAGAAACAGACGATACTGGCTTAGTCCACTATGGAGTCTGAAATGATAGCACTAGCTACTGCTAGTGAAGAAGCGAGCTGGTTGAGATTCTTGCTAGCTGAGATCCCTTTATGGATAAAACCTATGCCAGCTGTGTTGATACACTACAATAGTTCTATGGCTATTGCAAAGATTGAGAATAGTTATTACAACGGTAAGAGACGACGAATATGTCGTAAGCACAACACAGATAGAAAATTACTTTCTTAAGGGGCTGTTGTAGTGGATCATGTACGCACTGATGAGAATTTAGTGGATCCTTTGACGAAAGGGTTAGCTAGAGAGAAAGTCCTAAATACATCCAAAAGGATGTGACTAATGCCTATAGAGTCACTCATGATGGTAACCCGACCTAAAAGATTGGAGATCCAAAGAATTAGGTTCAATGGGTAATAACAAGTCGTGAAGTGATATGAGATGAACATGCTATTGAGAATACACCCATTGAAAGTTTGTGTGTGGGTTTGATGTCAGAGATAGTGTTCAAGACTACGAGTCACTCTTGTTGAATCTGAATCTCACTTACTATGCAAAGGTTCAAGTCAAGAGACACATTTTCTTATGCACAATCTTATAGAAGTGTTTGACGCTACCTTAGAAACATTTTTTTTAATTCATGTGGGGAATTGTTGTAACATAATGTGTGACTTTAAAAATTGTTGAAGTCCCACATTGGAAAAATCTTATATGTTGAGTAGTTTTCATCACTATATAAAGATTTTAAAACTTTTGTTGAAGTCCCACATTGGATAGAAAACATATGTGGATTTGCTTCCATCACTATATAAAGAGTGCCAATTTATTGTGTAAAGCACACCAAAGTTGGATGCATTTCCCAACTTTCTCTTTTCTCTCTCTTATATTCTGCTTGATTATTTCCAAGCCACTTCTCCCCTTTCTTTATGTCTCTTCGATTTTTAGTGGTTCTAATACCACTTCCTTTAGAGCGGTTTTAATGCCGTAGTCCCTTCGATTTTAAAGTGGTGATAATACCACTGTCCTTTTAGAGTGGTTTTTATACCGTAGTCCCTTTGATTTTTGAGTGGTCATAATACCACTGTCCTTTTAGAACGGTTGTTATGCCGATTTGTGAGTGGCTTTAACCGCCATATTGAGAGAGGCTTTAACTGCCATATTGAGAGTGACTTTAATCGTCATATTGATAGCGGCTTTAACCGCCATATTGAGGGTGTAATTCTAGAAGGTTTTCTACAGTGCAATGGAACTCTGATACAGCGAATCTGGGCTGTTTTATCTTGGGGACGTCGTGGTTGATAGTTTGTCTTGCACAATTTGGGCAATATCGCGAAACGTCTTAAAGAGAGCGATCTAGTCTGCGACTCAACCCAGTAATATCTTCGGTGACATAAATTGATTTTCTAACAGTTTTCGAAATTCAAAAACCAACAATATATATATTAGAGAATAGAAAAGTGTAAAATACCCTTACTACTAACATATAATAACAATATTATTTAACAGTTTTTATCCTTACATAGAGTGGTTTTCTACGTTAAAATAATGATATTGTTTACGTGCTTTTATTTGATTAATTTGTTGTCATATATTTATTGTTGCTTTAGTACTTAGAAAAAAGTAAAATATTGTTGAAATATGAGACTATTCATAAGATTTTACAACTTTAGAGATGCAATTCTTGTTTTTAATATTTTTTAAATGTGGAATTGGTTTATTCAAACTTTTTGGTTTCATTGATGTGTTCCTTCTAAAAATATAATATGTTCTTCATTTAATATAATTTATATTAGTTTTGAAACATTAGATTTATAAATTTATTTGACAGTTTCAATTATATATGATTATCTTAATTCTATCAATCTCACTGTCAATCTAAACATGTACTAAATGATATTGTGTGTCTTGCGCACTAAATGGTATTGTGTGATTTATTATAACACTCATTCATGAGTGATAGTTTGTTAAAACATTGTTGAAATATGAGACTATTCATAAGATTTTACAACTTTAGGGATGCAATTCTTGTGTTTAATATTTTTTAAATGTGGAATTGGTTTATTCAAACTTTTTAGTTTTATTGAAGTGTTCTTTCTAATAATATATTTGTTAAATAGTTATGCATTTTGTTAAGAATCATGGTTGAACCCAAGAAAGAGTGAAATAATTAAAGAGAAAAATAAAACTTGAAATGATTATTTGAAGAAAAATGTTACATAATTAGAGTATGATGCACTTTATATAGTGTTATTAATGTAACTAACCTAACAAATTCCACCTAACCATAAGTATCTTTTAACTAACTCTAATAGTCCCCCACAAGTTGGAAGTATGTAACAACAATTTCAACTTGGGAAGAACAATACAAGAAAAAGAAAAATACAATGAAACTAATGAAAGAAAATTATAAGAAAAAGAATACAAGTCGTAATCACATCGGCTAAACAACAAAATTCATGTAGAAAGTGGTAGCGACCGAGGTGCATAACTCTCGTCGAAGTCTTCGATCTACTTCGAGTTAACTTGAAAATCTTACGGTGTCTCCACGGCACTCACTCCAATATAGAATCAAAAATTTCAATCTCGGATCTTCAAATGCCAAATTTGGCCAACAAAGTTTAACCATCATATGATGGAAGCACAAAGAGAATGAGAAATGTCTAATACTATAGGGTAAATGAACAAAGAAAATGATAATTGTTTTACTACCATATGGTAGAAGCACAAAGAGAAAGCCAACAACGGCTAAAAAGAATGAAATTATAATGAAATATATCACTACAGAAGAATGACTAATCAACAATGAAACATTTAAAGAATCGTATCATAAATCACAAAGCATCTTCAATCTTGAATCTACAAATATTATACAACCAAGTTGAGAAAGAATGAAGAATCACAAATATGGATTCAAAATGAGGAAGAAAAGATAAAGAAAATTTGGAAAAAGAATATAGCGGAATAATTATTATTGCTTTGATATCATGTTAAGAATCATAATTGAGCCTAAGAAAGAGAGAAATAATTAAAGAGAAAAAATAAAACTTGAAATGATTATTTGAAGAAAAATGTTACACAATTAGAGTATGATTGTAACACCCCGAGTTTAAAACACAGTGCGAATGTATTTTTTTTTTAAACCAAAATAAATAAAAGAATATTTTTCAATTTACTTCAGAATGATTAAAATCAATTCAAATTAAATATCGTTCGACGTCGTAATCCAAAATAGAGAAGTAATTAAATAATTACATCACGATTAATTAAGTAAATTATTTTGGGAATTTAATTCTTCAAAATATATCAAAATAAAGATACATCCAACAGCTGTATCCTGGACCCACCAAAATATTATCAGAGTGCGGAATAAGATTAGCGGAAAAGTTATACAATAATTCCCAAAATAACCAATTACATTCCCCAAACTCAAGACCTATACAAAAGTCTAGTCTGATCATGCACTAAGCTACAGTAACAAGTGATTTCCACCGCCTCCTCCACAAGTCTCGTCTACACCCCAGTGGTTTGTCGCTCTACGTTGTCCACGAATACTTCGTACGTGAAGATCAGGGGAAACTAACGACGTTTCCGTCGTTAGTGTAACCGTCGGTGAGACGGGTTTGGGTATCATCTGAGGGCAAAGCCCAATTTTCCACAATAATAGTAAAGAGTCACCGACCGAAATCAACAAATAACACATAGCATTTATATCAACAGTAATAATTATAACCATGGCATATCATATAACAATGATGATAAATAAGGATGCTCATTTTGAAATTTCATGACATGTATGCCTTTTCAAACAGCAACCAACTTAATAAACAAAATCAAGTTGTAAGTACAAATACCACTTCAGCAATCACACCAATTCATCAGAAATTCAAGATTTCATAAGGTACTCACACCCATCAATTTTCACCCATCAACATCATATCCAATCATAATTCACCGGTCAACCACCCCGATGCAATATGTATATGCTCATGTACTCAACTTCTTGGAATTACCAAGGTGCAGTCGCTCATAGACCAGCACACGTGATTTTTATATGTTAGACTTTAATGGCCAACATGACCATGGTGCAATCTCTCACAGATCAGCACTAGTGCAGTCGCTCAACAGACCAGCACGTTTCACATATACCAAGGTACAGTCGCTCACAGACCAGTACTAGTGCAGTCGCTCAACAGACCAGCACACGTGCAGTCGCTCAACAGACCAGCACACGTGCAGTCGCTCAACAGACCAGCACACGTGCAGTCGCTCAACAGACCAGCACACGTGCAGTCGCTTAACAGACTAGCACGTTTCACATATGATAGCCTCTCACAGGCCAGAACATACAGAAGTTAAATCCTCGCACGGATAGAATGGACCTTCTAATACACGCGGAACCACTCTGTAGCCCGAGTAGAATAGACCGTCTAATACACGCGGAACTACTCTGACCACGGATAGAACAGACCGTCTAATACACGCGAAACTATTCTATAACCCATGGTTACTACTTAACTTCGCGGCCCATCACGGTCACCGCATCAACTCTGTGGCCCATCGCGGTCACCACCTGACTATGCAATGCATGGACATGCATTGTTTTCCCTCCACTGAAAACAGTATGCAAACATCAGAAAAATTCAGCCATTCCATCACTTCCCCAAAACCATCTCAACCCAAATAATTTCATTATCATCACATCAACAAAAATATTCAAACCCCACATCATTACCACTTCACACTATCTCAAAACCCCATTTTTATTCATCACAAGTCTCCCCAATGTTTCCCCAACTCTTAAAGTTTATAACACATGTTTAAAACCGAGTTTTCTGAAAAAACAAATATGTATTCGAATACAGCTTCGTTGTATTCGAATACAGAAGCTAACACGGTGCAAAATCGGCATTTTTCACAACATTAGTAAAGATCTCAAAAATTTCATCATCACCATTTCAAGCCAACACAAAATCTCCATTTTAATTTATCACAAACCTTCCCAATGTTCCCCAACACTTAAGGTTTATAAAACAATGTTTAAAACTTTGGATTTCTGAAAAACACGAATCTATATTCGAATACAGCTCCCTTGTATTCGAATACAGAAGCTAAAATAGTGCAAATTCAACACTCTGTATTCGAATACAAAAGACAAAACAGTGTAAACTCAGCATTTTCCCAACTCATTAAAGGTTTCCAGAACCTCACCATCTCCTCTTCAAAACTATTTCAAAGACTCCATTTTAATTCATTACAAACCTTCCGAATATTTTCCCAACTCTTTAAGTTCATAAACCATTGTTTAAACTGAAATTTTTGAAAAAAAAGCAAGCTGTATTCGAATACAACTCCCTTGTATTCGAATACAGAGGCAAAAACAATGAAAAATCAGCATTCTGTATTCGAATACGAGGCTGTCGTAGTCGAATACAGATGAGAATATAGTGGCAAAAATTGTAGTCCTGTATTCAAATACGAAAGGGTCGTAGCCGAATACAGAGACTAGTCAGAAGCAAAAATCCCTTATCTGTATTCAAATACAGAGGCTCGTATTCGAATACAAGTTCAAAAATTTGAATAAAACTGAAGTTTTGCAGGCTGTATTCGAATACACTCATGCCGTATTCGAATAAACCTTTGAATTCAGTGAAATTTTCCTGAAACTTCAACACATTTTCAAACTTTTTCCTTTGAAAAACCAACACAACACCAAAACAGATTCAACATTCTTTTGAACCACAGAACTCAGACATTTTTCATCAATAACAGATTTTGCAGAAAAACACTTCCACCATTTTAAATCCTTTTCCTTTGAAACCATCATCAACACTAGATTATCATCAACATGACAGAAAACAGGATCATCAATACCAAAGCAGAATGTCAACCACCACAAAAACAGACATTTCTAAACGTTTACATTTTGATCATTTCTCAAAACAACATTCAAAGTATTTTTCAGTATTCTTACACAATCAAAACAACATGCAAAGCATTTTCCAGCTTTCCCACACAAACAGAACAACATTAATGCATTCATCCAAACAACAACCATCACAGCAAACATCACAGATCATTTAAAACATCGACAAAATGCATTTTTCATCCTTCAAAACGACATGCAAAACAGTTTTTCTTCAAAAACAATAATGAAACATCATTAATGCCATAAGAGTATGCATTTACAGCCCTAATGCAATCTAGAAAGTGGAAGGTGCCCCTTACCTCTGTTACGTTTCTGCTCCCGTTCACGTTTTAGCGACAAAAGTCGGCGAAGTTTCCATTTGTGTTTGCCGCTACCAAAGTGGGCTATCTAGCTTCGTAATGAGGAGAGAAACAACTTTTGTTCTTGGTACTTGGATTTCCAAGTAATTTCACTTTTGAGCAACTCTTTTTTTTTTTTTCTTTTCTACGAATGGGAACAGAATGGGAAGAGGAAGAAGATGGTTACTGTTACATGCAGTAAGGGAGAGGGAAAATGGGTTTTCTTTTTTGTTCTTGCCATTCCATCATCTATATATAGGCACATATATGTGCCACCTCATCCCATAGTATAATATTACTTGACCCTCCATCCACAATAAACTTCATGTGTGTATGTCATTATCATTGTGATGCTTTTTTCTTTTTTGTATGAGTTATTGAAATGAAAGTTTTGATGAGTAATTAGAGCCTTTTAAATGTATTGATTAGTCATTGAGTAATAAATTAAAGCTAAAATTGCATAACGTAGGCAAGTGAAAAAATTTGCTTTATGTATACTAGAGAAACAAAATAGAATGGAATAGAAGATGGAAAAAAATAGTTTACCTTGAAATATGACACATCAGAATTTTTGTAGTTATCAAATATTAAAGGATGTGTCATAAATGAAAATGAATTATCAGTTATTTTTTAATATATTATAATAAATTGATTAATATTAATTATACAAATTAGTTAATATTTATTAATTTGGTTATGATCACTATATAAAAAATATATGACATATTCATTATAATCAACTTTTTTAACCGAGTAAATTTCAAATAATTCAATCAATTTCTCAATTATTTATCTTTTGTTTGGTTCTACCCTATTCCTCAACCTTTATAAATAAATAACCCGTAATAATAACATAATTTCTAACTTTCCTTAGAAGGCTTTTCCTTAATCTAAAAACTAACAAAATTCTCTTTAGTAATAATGCCGGTTGTTCAAACCGAATTGGCAAAGGCAAATCTACCAAAGACCAAAATAACAACTAGGTTGGTGAAGAAATTTCGGAAATTAAAGTTGAGGGAGAAAAAGAAAACTTCGTCCTCAACTATCTAACTTCTAATTTTATTGATTCGTCTTCTTTAGGATAATAATTATGAAATTCACATGTCTATATTATAGTCCTTTTTAATTCGCACTGGCTTCCGTTGGATAGATTTTCTTTTTTGTGGTTTCTATTAAATGTGTAATGAGCTACTTAGCCATGGAACAGTTTCTTTTTTAAACAAAAAAAGATAACTGAGTTGGGTCTCATATATCACCACGGTTAGGGAAAAATTTCAGGGTTACCCATTAACGAAATTTTCAATAATGAAATTTAAACTCAGGTCTTTATGATACTTGAGTTAGATCTTTAATAATTGAACCAACTAAGATGAATGTAGAGATTTAAGTGTGGGCTCCAGTCTCCCTCCCCTGTATAAACTATTGCTAGTATATTTTTTTAACAAACATGTATTAATATTATAATAAAATTTAATTTAATCAAATCAAATTATTTAAATATTATTATTTTTGAAATATTATAATAATAATTTTATATAATTTTAATAAAAAGATTGGACCTCCCACTCGATTGATTTATAGATTTGTCCTTGGAACCAACCCACATTGGCATCACAACACACAAGTTGAAAGAGATTTATTTCATAAAAATTAAATTCATTATACTATTTTTAAAATGCAGTGAATTTTTAAAAATTAATGTCATTCTACTATTTTTATACTTAAATGTTAATGAACTTCACTAAAGATTAAATTGTTTAGACCAATTTTTAACTCCACTAAAGATTAAATTGTTTAGACCAATTTAAATTTAAATTTTAATTAAAATAATCTTTAAACAAATTTTGTTTATCTTCCGATCGAATTCCGAATTATCATAACAGTTTCCTTAAGAACATAGGAGTTAAAAAAAATTAAATATAAAAATAAAAATGATACTCCCTCTGTTCCTTATAATAAACATCTATTATTTTATCACTTTTATTAAAAATATTAATAAATTAATTAATATGTTCATTTTATATGTTAATATTCTTAAATAATATTTGTATTTAACTGTGTTAAATTTGAATTTTTATATTCTAAAACAAATTAGTAATATTATTAAAGAATATATTTGAAAAATAATAATAAAAACACGTAGTAAAAGAACAAATTTCTTTCTAAAAATGTGTTTATAATTAAGAAAAATGTTATTTGAACACATTTTTTTAACACAAATACAAATACAAATATACTATGACCCACATTTATGGAAGAAGAGAGAGAGATAGAGGGAGTATGACCCACATTTATATGTATAAAAAATAAGTATTGTATTTATGTCAAAAAATGTGTTCAAATAACATTTCTCTTGACATAAGTAGAATAGCTAGCTACCCATACTTGTAATAAATGATCTTGTTTCTGCATGCGTGTGTTGCTACTAAGGGACATATAAGGATATTTTTGAAGGGAGATTTACCATTTATACACAAAGAATGCATACTCTGATTTCATTTCATTTAACAATTGTGCCAATAATTGATAACAATGCATAGTGGAGTAATTAGGATGAGTTTTGAGAAAAACAAAACAAAACAAAATTACAATCATTTTTATTTTGATACACTAGAAAATTCTACATTGTTTAATAGTAGTAATTGAAATTAAGATATTTATATAAAAATTAACTTTTTCATCTCTTCAACTCACTCAAACACTTTTTAAATATAAAATTGTTAGGTTCATATAATATCAATCAAGAACGGATACATCCTCTAAGTCAATTAATTTGTTGTTAACAATTTAATTAAATTTTTTTCCACTAAAAATTAAAACTCCACTAAAAGATATTAAATGATTTTATTTTTAAAGAATCAGATATACACTAATACGAGAGATAAGAGATAAGTTTTTTAATGATTGTGTGCGGTTACTTACAAAAAATTATTTGATAGCGTTGAAAATGAAAACTCATATTTACAATTTTAAAATAGATTTAATTATACTTTTAATCTTCTATTTTATCACACTCATAAAAGTAATTCCTCTATTTTAAAATAGAAATTTTTAGTCTCGCAATTATTATATTTATTACAATTCTAGTCTCAACTCATAATTTTTAGTCATAAAATAGTTTTTTTTTACCTTAAAAGTAGGGTTTTCACTTCAAAATTACAATTGAGACGATGAATCACAACTTTTGTAGTATTCAAATTTTTGCTTTTTTTTTACTAATTCAACTTTTTATATCAATATTTATAGTATAACTTTATTTTTTATGATTATTATAGTATGTAATATTGTCTCAGCTAATCGAATTTTATGGATTAGTCATTGAGATCAATAGTCGAAAATATCTTAGAAAAGCAGTGCAATGACTTGAGGTCAGAGACGACCCTATGTTAATGACAGTGGGGGTTAGAGCCCCAGTATATTTTGATTGTTTTTTTATACTATACATGTATATACAGTAACATAGATAGTTTGATTAATTGACTAATGTGTACACACATTCAAAATTAAAACTTGCCAAGTAAAATATATAAAGTTGCTAATTTACGTTATTTTCAAGTTCAATTTTTCTATCAACCCATCGACAATTTTAAAAATTGAATACTTGATATACATGAATAGATATCAAGTGCTTTTATTTGTTGTAATTTGTTTAATTTCAATAGATTTTTTTTATACATTTGATAAAGAGAAGTTGAATGGTCAAATGCTTGTTAAATGAGTATTTTCCATAATTGAATGTGAAATCGGTTGAGAGATGAACCGTTAAATGATTGTTTATTTTTTATTTTTTTTGTCTATAGATGAAATTGTATAATTAATACCAAAAACTTACACAAAATTATTAAATTTTGAGTTTAAACATAAGACATGATATCCAATCTAATAGTATCGATATTATTTTTAATTCAATGATATAATATTGAATATTAGAATTTTTAATAAATTTCATTTGTAATTTCTCAATTAATATTTTTGTTTTTTTTTAATATTATTAAAGAAAAACAGAGTCATTAGCATTTTACCGAGTTTGTAATTTGTAATAATAATAATAAGGGTAAAGAGAGCGTTCTATTAAATGAGGAATGCGTTTTTTTTTTAATATTCAAATGTCTCTCTCAACGTCACGTGCATTGAGCAATCTTCAATAATGATGATTGTCTTCATCCTTCACATATAAGTAAGCAATCAAAGGTAGTTCACAAAATAACCCAAGATTTTTTTTTCTATCTACCCTTCATTATCAAACATTGTTAACAACTAATAGAAAGTGACTACACCAAACAAAGAGAAAAAAAAAACATAACCTTAAAAACAAGTAACAACACTAAAGCAAAGTGTTGCAATTGGTGAGGCTTATTATAATTATGTTCATTAATCCAAACCCTTTTTCCACTTTTGAGTTTCTAGTTGTTTCAAGCTTCAAAATTTTCAAAATTTGCATTAAGCAATATATTGAATAGTCATTAAAGACTTTGGTTTTATTGAAGAAGGGGAAAATTGCAATGGAGGGTGTGGATTTGGTTGAGAAAAATATTGAAGTTCAAAATAATGAAGGAAACAAAGAATGTGAAAGTTTTAGTAATGATGTGATTTTTGATTATTTGAATGAAGAAAAGGGTCTTGAGAGCAACTCCATTAGTAGTGTTTTGGACTCATCTTCGCCATCGCGTTCGATGGATTCTCCAATTAAGGAAGTTTCTGCAACTGATAGTATTAGTTCACATGGAAGTGAAGAAGAAGAGAAAAAGGACTTGGGTTGTGAAAATTATGTGAAACAAGTCTCAGTATCACCAGGTATTTCAAATTCAATGAATATTTTGTTTATATACAATGTTATAAATTGTGGTCAAATACTGCTGATACGAGTAAAATTGTCGTGATGATGCATTTGTAAAAAGTAATGGAAGACGAAGAAGCTAATTAATAAGAGATGAGTTTATAGTAGATGATAGATAAACTAGATGTAGATAAATTAAGAGTTTTGATTTGAAGTGTCTGGGAAATTATTGTTGAACTAATAAATAAAAAATGAAATAAACACATTTATTTATTTAATTTTAAAATTTCTTAAATTAAGAAAATGAAGATAAAAATGAGAGAAAATATCATATGTTGCAAACTCTGAAACATAAGTACGTATAAAATTGTGAAGTAACTGTATTGAATTTGTGGTTACTATATTGTATTTGTGGTTACTTTATTTTCTCAATGAATTTTTTGTATATTAATATAATATTATTTGTGTATTTGATTTTTTCTATTAAAAGAAACACAATATTTGACTTTTTAAATTTTTATTGTGACATGTCTTTAGAATTGAATAATCTAACTATCTTAATTATATTATTTAAAAAGATTCATGTTTTATATTGACGTAAGCTTATCTTAATTTTTTTTAAATGTTGTATCTTGTATTCATAATTGGTATTGAACCTGTACCTATGTATGATTGCTTGAAAGCTATAAGCTTGCTCAAAACTTGGACTAATATATCAAAAAATGCTAAATGCTAGTGGACAAAAGTCTAATGGAAAAAAGTCATAAACTTGTGAGAAAATAAAGTTACCAAGTAACTTTATTTTAATCGTATGAGTTTATACACTATAAACTAAATCAACAGTTTGCCAAATAGAGCTGTGGAAATTTTTTTTTTATAGGAAAACTTAAGAATATAAAGATGATTTCTCTAGTTCAAAATAAAAAAAAATTAAGATTTAATGATTATTTAAAAAAAAATTTACATTTTACTCTCTTCAAAAATATTGTCGAGTTTGAACTTGCAATTTACAAATCTAAAACCGGACTTTTTGCACTTTACACTAGAGCAATAAAAAACCTTGAAGTTGCAGCTAAGATTGCAATAACATATCATTCTTCAAAACCTTGTGTGTAAAATTAATTTCTATTTTCTGTATTGAAGTGCTATGTGTAATGACTTTAAAACAATATACATATTATAATTTGATTTTTTGATAATTAGTGCTAGAGATAGAGATAATGAAGGACAGGTTTGCAAAATTGTTACTTGGAGAAGATATGTCAGGTTGTGGAAATGGGGTCCCTACATCATTAGCTATATCCAATGCCATAACTAATCTATGTGGTATGCACCTACCAAACAATTTTTATGCACTAGTTTTTTTTTTTGAATTTAATGAAAATTTAATTATTAATTACTGTTATTCTTTCTTTTGAATATGAAGTTCTCATTTGTCATAAATTTTGTTGAATCTTTAGCCACTCTTTTTGGTCAACTTTGGAGATTGGAACCTTTGCCATTAGAGAAGAAAGCAATGTGGCAAAGAGAGATGGAGTGGCTTCTTTGTGTTAGTGATCACATTGTTGAATTCAAGCCTACTTGGCAAACATTTCCAGATGGAAGCAAGTTTGAGGTACATATACAACCTTATAAATAATTTTAATTCGGATTTAAATATTTTAGTCATGTAATTATAATCTTTTTTAGTTTTAATCTTTGCAAATTTTTTGTTTGAATTCAGTCCTGATAAATTTAAAAAATATTGTTTTTATTCTTGATGACAATTTATTAAGCCACGTAATAAGCAACACTTTTCATACACACATCGTTGTTTGATGCTCTTAACAATTATGTAGCACCGAGTCAGACACTTCACATCAAATGTGATACAAATGTATGAGTTTAACTCAATTACACTGACACAACACATACACTTATAGTTACATTTAATTACTCCTTTTTTTTTAAATTATTTACTACCAATTTATCGGTGTCAAATGTCTAATATTCGTGCTTTGTAACTTAACATTGTTTATTCTCAAATTTTAAACAGGTCATGACTTGCAGACCCCGCTCAGATCTTTATGTCAATCTTCCTGCTTTGCGAAAATTAGACAACATGCTTCTTGTAAGATTTTTTCTACATTTTGTACACATTATTGTTGAATTGCAAAATTAGTTATTTAGAGTTTTAGTTAGTTTGTTTGTTAAAGTTGAATACAATTCGTGTGTTAGAGTTAGTTAGCTTCTATGGTAGTAGTTTTAGTTTTCAATGTCAGTTAATTGCTCTATATATAAAGAGCTCATTGTATCTTTTGTTCTGTAGGAAATTTTATGAATTTTATTTTCCATCAATCTCTAATGCTTAATTTTTTTTATGAGATTAATCTTAATCTCTTAAATATGATTCCTAACAAGTAATTCACTTTTCACAACCAAAAATTTATAAATATCTTTTTCTTTATAATTTAGGAAATACTAGAGAGTTTTGTGCATACAGAGTTCGTGTATGTTGACCAAGGTGTTATGGCACCAGAAAGAGATGGTTCAACTTCTTTCCATAGATCAGTTACAAGACAAGAAGAGAAATGGTGGCTTCCTGTACCTCAAGTTCCACCTTCTGGTCTCCATGAAAATTCAAGAAAGCAGTTGCAGCATAAGCGTGATTGCTCGAACCAAATATCGAAAGCTGCAATGGCCATTAATAGCATCACTTTGGCTGAAATGAAGGTTCCTGATACTTACCTAGAGTCTCTTCCAAAGGTACTGATTAATGTTCCCTTTCATTTCCAATGGTAGCATAATTATTGCAGTGAAATATTTAATATATATTTGTCCTGATTGTTGTAGAAATAGAGATCGTGGTAACTCTTGCAGTTGAATCGCAATTTTGGAAAATCAATGTCAAATGTACACTACATTAGGGCTGCGTTGTGATCACAGAGACATCGAAAACCCTGATGTCGCAAATCTAACATTGATACATCATGCATGACATGATAAAATGGAACGATGGTGAAATTGTTGATCCAACCCTTTAGTCAGTCTAAAGCGTGACCTGATAGCACATATTCTAACAAATCTTACATATGATTTGATACTACCTTATAACTTACATTGAATTTAACTCAACCGTACAAAACTAATTTATGCGGCGAGAGATACCTTCTATTTATAAACACTTTTTCAAATCATATCACATTCTAGTGTATGACTCTCAACACATATCTTTTTACCATAATTAATGTCAACCGTACAAAGTCAATTTATACGGTGAGAGATTCCCTCCACTCTGTTAAGCTTTTTGATGAAGAAATTGAACAATCTTGTAAGGAACTCGAAAAATCATGAACATATAATTGATAAAGCTGAAATATAGAAGATTAAACACCATAAATTGTTAACCGATCGAAAAGCTTCACTATGAATCAATAATTACAAGTGAGAACTGACCTAGTAATTAGTCAGTCCAGGCCCAATAGTGTTGGCCTGCATCAACTTGTGTGCTGAGTCCATGACTTGTGTACCAAAACATTTCAACACATTTATAAACACTTTTTCATACCATATCACATTCTATTATATGACTATCAACACATATACATATATCATAACCAAACCAAAGTAATTATTTATAATTAGTTGTCTTATTTCTATATTTCTTCTCATAATATCAAATGCATTATACATTACTTGATGGAAAAATTGTTGATCCAACCTTTTTTACAGACAGCAAGAGCTAGCTTGGGGGATGTTATTTACAAATACATTATATCAGATGATTTTTCTCTTGAAAGTTTGTTATCTTCTCTTGATATATCCTCTGAGCATCAAGCCATAGAGATTGCAAATAGAGTAGAAGCTTCCATCTATATTTGGCATAAAAAGACCAACTCAAAGCCTTCGAATCACGCTACGAGATCGAGTTCAAGATCTTCATGGGAAATGTTCAAGGATCTAATTGTTGAAGGAAACAAAAGTGAAATGCTTATAGAGAGAGCAGAAAGCCTTTTACTCTCCTTGAAGCAAAGTTACCCTTTTCTCCCTCAAACAACCTTAGATGTCACCAAAATCCAATGCAACAAGGTTTGGAACTTTGTTTCTTTCATATCAATACTAGGAAAAGTTGAAATAATGACACAAATAAGAGACTGAAACATTAAAAGTGGTCACTAAATTTAATGTTAGCGACGTAACTAGAAACAAATTTTTCTCTATTTTGTTTCTAAATTTTGTCACTATTTTAAATATTTTTGATAGTCCTCATTTTTTTTTTTACTTCTTGAGTATTGAAATGATTGATCTTAATTTTAAAAATTGTTGTGTTGTGTAGGATGTTGGAAAATCTATTCTAGAGAGTTATTCGCGGGTACTAGAGAGTTTGGCATCGAATATTGTTGCACGAATCGACGATGTGCTCTACGTAGATGACTTAACCAAACATTCTGATCAATTTTCATCTATATCAAAAGTTGGTGTAACTAAAACTCATAAAAGTATTCCACTTCCATATAAATCACCTTTCATCAATAGCACCAACATTTCAATTGGAGGTGTAGGAATGAACAAAGTTGTGACAAATTTTGTTACCATTGATAAAAAAGAGAACTATGGTTGTCCAATTGAGAACTTGGTTCCAATATTAAATAAATTTGATGATGTGCCAGCATTGGAAACAAATATGGAATCCAGTGGTAACATAGAAGATTTTAAGCTCAATTTAATGGATCAAGCATGGATAGAGTGAAAAGAGATTTAATTTTGATTTCATAGATGGAGCATTTTATTTGTTGTTTCATTTTTTATTTTTTTTTTGTTTGTTTGTATATTATGTGGAAGTGATGAATTTCAAGGAACAATGTAAAAGTGAAGAGAGAAAAATGAGGAAGAGAAAACAATGTATTGTTGTGTACTTTTGATTATAAAGGATTTCTCAAGAGAATTATACTAGTGTTTATGTAAAGTCATAACCATTATCAACTAGATTATTATCGACTAGATTGTGACCCTCGCAGACGCACGGCTTTTGGTATACTATTATATGTGTATATAATTTTTGTATTTTGATTATATAATTATTTTTTATAATTAATAAAAATAGATGAAATCAAAATACAAAGAACTAAACGATATAATTAATCGTCAACGTCGAGATTTATCGGAATATTAAATTTTTAAATGTCAATATGAAATGAAAATGATTTTTTTTTCATAAACATCGTTTATGTATTTGTTTACACTTTAGATTTTAGTTTGTGTTTAATAGAATGTTTGAAAAAACCAATATCCACTTCTAGAACTTGTGTTTTTGCCAACACTCTAATTTGGAGCTTCACAAATTCACTGCAACATATGTTTTTAGACGTGAGTTTGATTATTGAAACTTGACTCCAAATATATGCATAGTTGAAGAAATATCTATAACTGTTTTGTTGAAGAACATTTAAGCATTTCTAATTAATAATAAACCGTTTCTTAAATTGATAGAATCAAATGTATTGTGAATTTGAAATTAGAGAGTTTGAGATTGAATAATATTTTTTATAGTAAAATTGAAAGTGAAAAGACACATGATAAATTGAAATCTCAACTATTAATTAATAAAATGATTAATAAAATTGACATCTCAACTAAAAGTATCTACATCTAGACTATAAACAAATATCTTGTAAATTGACATGTAGTACACCTGGTATGAAATTATCGAGATTTCTACCGAGCTACCCCACAGCTGTACCTCCACCCCCTCAAGACACATGAAAGGACAATTTTACTCTTTTAACAATTTATAATAAGTTTCAAAATAGATAGTTTCAGAAATTTCAAATTTTCAAAACTTTCAGAAGTTTCAAATTTTCGAAATAAGGATTACATTTAGAAAATTTAGAAAGTTTTCAAATCTGGAGAATTTCGAAAGTTTTCAAACCTGGAAAATTTCAAAGTTTCCAAATTTGGAAAGTTTCAAAAGTTTCTAAATTTGGAACCTTTCAAAAGTTTCTAAATTTGGACAGTTTCGAAATAGAAAATTTTTTAGAATTTCGAAACTTTCAAACAATTTGAAACTTTCGAAATAGAAAATTTCAAGAATTTTGGAAAGTTTCTAAATTTGAAAAATTATATAAATTTTAAAAGTTTCGAAAGTTTTGAATTTTTTTAATTTCAATTTCAAAAATTTTGAAATCTTCGAAAGTTTGAAAAATCCAAAAAACTTTCGTTTCAAAAATTTCGAAACTTTCGAAAATCCGAAATCTTTCTATTTTGAAAGTTTCAAATTGTTTAAAACTTTTGAAAATTTGAAAAATTTGTATTTCGAAACATTCAAAATGTTCGAAAGTTTAGAAAACTGAAAAATTTTGATTTCGAAAATTTCAAAACTTCGAATGATACTTACTCTTAGAAGATTTGGATACTTTAAAATGTAAGGCAGAATTCTGTAAAGTTTTGAAAGATGGGTGAAAAAGCAAGTGGTAAATTTTTTTGAGTTTTATAGATATTAAAAAGGACAAAAATGAATTTTTACGTTGGATGAGGTGAGAGATTACGGTGCTCAAATTGTTTGAAAGTTTCGAAATTCTGGAATTTTTCTATTTCGAAACTTTCTAAATTTAGAAACTTTAAAACTTTCTAAATTTAGAAACTTCGAAAATTTTCATATTTGGAAACTTTCGAAATTCTCCAAATTTGGAAACTTTTGAAACTTTTCAAATTTCTGAAATGTAATTCTTGTTTCGAAAATTTGAAACTCCCTAATATTTGGTGATTTCAACTATAAGCAAATGCATTGCAAAATGACATATAGTATATAAAATTATTTCACGTTGAACGTTCACATTTAATCAGCCACTCACGGTAGATATTGAAAGAAAAAAATCACTATGGACAAATAAAGTCATAATTACGAAAAATTAATATCTTAATTAAAAACATATTAAGACTAATAAATAGTATTGATAAAATTTATGTCAAAAGAAAGTATTATAACCGACTATTAAGACTGTCATGTTATCAATTATACAATATATGTTTAAATATTAATAAAAAAAATGTTCTAGTAGGCATAATATACACATATCGATATCCTAAATGACACTTATTTTCCGATATTAATTTATTTGTCTAAACTTATTTTCCTCTATTAGAATCTACAATTTTCTAATATCGGTATTTCAAATTCTAAATCGCAGATTTTTGAACAGTTTCCATATATATTGCCATCAATTTTTTTGAAAACGGTATTTCATGTCATTTAATTAGCTGAATCATATACGTGATCCAATTAGGTCATAAAGTTAGTAATAAGGTCATGATAGCTATCTATTCATGTAAACAACAAATTGCTCTCATTTAGATTTTTAATTAGCTGAATCATATTATTTTTTTACTTGAAAAGCAAAGATGGATATATAAACAAGATATAAGTACTTATGATTTATATTTATAAATGCATGAATACATTATTTCAATGTTATTAGCTTCAAACCTAATGAAACTTCACATTTGTAGAATTATATATTTTACAAAACTGATTATCTTTTATGATGTTATTTATAGTTTAGTATATGGATATCGATGTTTATCGTTGTTTATTTAGTTTTTGGTGTAAATTTTATCCTTTTATGTTTGTAAATGTTTAAATCGTTAATCCTAATTTAAAATCAACAAAATAGAAATTCAAAATTCTCTAAATTTTTCGAATAAACTCATGTAATTCTTAAGAGTTTTGATTGGAATAATCATAAGAACATAATTCATCAATCAACTTTTAGAAAAATAGTTAAACAAGAGATAACTCAAGTGAGATTCATTTTAGGGTTTTTAAAATTAAATGTGAAATTCTCTTTATCTATATCATTAATGTTGACACCTAATTTTGTCCGCTTTCTTTAGACATTTTATATAAAAATAATAATATTATATATAAAAAAAATGAGAAAAATATAATAAATAAAAATAAAAATAAATAACTAGACTATAAACTTTAGACAATCGTGAGTGTTTCTGGTTCTTATTTGCCTCTAATTGTTGTTCAGGCGTTCACTCTTTTTTAAAACAAAAAAAAAGTACATAATTGAATAAAAAGAAATTGAAAAGAAATGGATTGATGGTAATAAAAATTAGTATAATGGTGATAAATTGAAGGAAAAGAAATGGATTGATGGTAATAAAAATCAGCATAATGGTGATCATTTGAATGAAAAGAAACTGAAGAGAAATTGACGAGTAGTAATAAAATTCAGCATAATAGTGACCATTTGAATGAAAAGAAACCGAAAACAAATTGATGAATAGTACTTGGTAATCAATCCACAATTATTTCCTTGTCTTTTGTAACCTACACCCAGAAAGTCTATAAATAGTCGAAACCAATAGTAGAGAAAAGGGGAGCACGATTAAAAAAAAAAACAAAGAGAATAAGAGGCAAATATAGGGAGGAGTAGACAATTGGAACTTTGATAAAGTCAGTCTAGCAAAAACTAATTGAGCAGTAAGGTATCAATGTTCTTATACTACTCTTATTTTCTTTTTATTATTGCTTCAATTTAATAAAATTAAAACGCGATTTAGTTTTTCTAAACTTTCATTTTTTTAATCTATTGTACCTGTTCCTAAAATTGTTATGCAACATAGATACTAAAAAAAATATAAATAATTTATGCTTATAAACCAATCACCAATAAAACAAACTTCACCCAATTGTAACATAACACAAAACTCATATTATGGTTTATCAAATTACCCAAAAAACCATAACAACAAACTAGATCAATAAATTGTTTGTTTTAAGGATTAGAATTAATAGTCGCCGCCGCAGGATGAAATTGATCCTCGCCCGCTGTGCGACATCACTCACCCCTAGTCGTCGGTGACCTTTGTTTGGTAACAGATCCGACAATACACGAGCAAAATTCTTTAACATGCTGCATATTTTGTTTCGTCGTTGCGTTCATCTGTTTTGTTCACATACCGTCACATTATTTGTTTTCTCTAACAAAAAACTAATTTTTCTAAACTCTAAAACCAAATAAATAAATAAAAAAACAATCCGTGAACACGTCTCACCTCTTTTTTGTTATTATTATTATTACCGTTTTTTTTACATATATAATAATAACTATAATAAAACAATAGTTAAAATAGAGTAATAATAAAATCGGATAACACATAATTATTTTCTACCCAAGAACTACGTGTGTTTTGATTTCCCTATTGCATCTGGGGATACCTCCTTGTCAAACTAAATTATAAAAGAAAAATATTTTTATTCTTTTATTAATGTAAATAATTTATTTTCCTTTTTATTATTTTTTTGGGTAAAATAAATAATTTGTATACAATTAATTGTAGGGTAACCATTTTAACGGACGATGTAGGGTAATATTACTTTCTCTACTCGTAATGGACTCCTGAATCTATTTTTTTGGTTCAAAAACTCTATTTTAGGTTTTATCTAATTTTCCCTTTTTTTAAAAAATAAAATAAAATTGGTGGCGACTCATTTTTCGCAGACAAACCGGACGCGGCAGCTGGCGACTCCGCTAGGGACTTTTTTATAGTCAAACCCAACCTAATTAATTCTATATAATTATTTATATAATCCCTCTTGTTTTTATTTGTTTTAATTATTTTGTTATATATTTATTGTGAATATAATTGTTTTGATTTTATTTATTTTTGGTCATTGACATGCATTTATGGTAATTTGTTCTAATTGTGATAATTGTTTTATTTTATTTATTTATCTAAACACTACACTAACACGCGATTTACACACTTATGAGTGAGCTCTATACCTGGGCTGAGTGCAACCTAAGATAAGTTAGAGACTGTGTAATGATAATCTTCTAGATGTACATCTTGTTTGATTGTCATGAAAGTCTCACCTAGAATTGACCTTTTCTAGAATATTTCCATTTTAATAGTTTATCTATTAATTGGTTTAATATTTTAGAATTGACTTGTGTGCTCTAGGAGCTGATTTAGAACTATAGAGCCATCCATGGTGAAAGTTCACGTTAAAGACTATAGAACAATAAGAAAATAACCATTTAGGTCACATGCATATTTGAGAGAAAAAAAAAACTAAACTACCTCTATATCATATTGTATCGCATAATCATGCATATTACATCCTTTTTATTTCATTTTACGACTTTTTTTTAAAAAAATAATTGCATATTAGGAGGTGGTAAATTTTTTTTTTTACATAATCATTTCATTTGCGTTTTTTACATTCCCATAACATTTTCCTTCATGAAAAAAAAAATAAAAAAAAAAGTCAAAAAAAGAAAGCAAAAAAAGAGTATCATGACACCTTTACCAGACATGTTCCCGAACTAAAATCATGGATGAATTGGAGCATACAAAGATGATTTAAACCAACTGAAAGACCTTATGGCTAAAAGCTTGGAAATCTTACAAACTCTCAATACCTGAAATCATGGGAATCCTTTATGAAAAAAATATATCACGAAGAACTCATGTTTACCCCTTGATTTCATAAGTCTGACAATTTTTACCTTTTAGTCTACTTTTTGATTATACTCTACCTCAAGTCACTTGTCCACAAGATTTGAACCTGATATTGATGAGATTCATCTTCATCATCCACCCCCTACTTCCAGGTCATGACCATACTTTCTTGGCTTTTCACCACAAGTAAACCTCTATTGATGAGAATATTATGAATATCAATAAATGCATTTTGTATTGTTTCCTTTTCCTTCTCACCCATCATATATTTCACAACTTCTTACCAAACATTATTTGTCTTTCTCTTCTTTAAACCATACACCAAACATATTTGGAAGTAGTCCATTCATAAATAAGTTTGCTAAGATCTCATACATAATTTTAATCATGCTATTAATTCCACTGAATGTGAGAGCGATATAAATCAACTCCACTATCTGGATGAACCTCAATATGTTGCACGTAATTAACATCACGTTAATCCCCTAGAAAAGTTACTTTATCTTTATCATTATCTAAATGTGTTTTGAATATATCAATCACGTGGAGGAATTTGAAGTTTGTACCATGGGTATTCTAGTCACCCACAAATTGAAAGTGAAGATGTTGAAAGTACATGAGAGTTGAATGTAATCCTCAATCAGCTAAATCAAGAATGGAAAAGCGAGGATAAGAAGATGATCATTTATATATACATATTAGACAAATGTCTAAAAAAAATTTGAAGTCATTTTCCATCATGTCCCTCAATAATATAATCAACTAGCTGATGTTCTAGCTACTTTATCTTCAATGAAGAATAGTCACTCACAAGAATGAAAATCATGACTATCTTGCTTATTATCAAATGTATAAGAAAAGCTAGATAGAAAGTTCTCATACCAAATACTACCTCATAACTGTGGAATACCCTTCCTAAGTATCATACTATAACTGGGGCACCCCTTTGTTCCTTATTGTATAGAATAAAGGTAGTGCAACCCACTCAAACAAAAAACCTCTTATCAAGAGTAATGATCTGTGTTGACCGACTGAATTCAATTCAAGAAAAATGTTGACTGCCTCATGTCAGGGACAATTATTTCAAAAGATCTTAGAAAAAGAACATATGAACTTTAGAGCTTCAAAAGAAAGAATTAGCGCTCAAGAAGATTTTATATATCTAAAAGGACTAGCATGACAAGTGGACTCCCAACTATATGAGCCCCAATACCATAAAAGAAAAATACATTCAAATGTGGTTCTGATGCACACCAATATGGATCGAGAAGACTTATCACTACTTGCACACATTGATGCTTCAAAACATGTTACATCTAAATGAAGACCCGCTAGGTTGAAAATCCAAAAGGACGACCTAGGCAAAAATTAGAGTATACAAAAATAAAATAATAATAATAAATACCCGCTAGGTTGAAAACCTAAAAGGACAACCTAGGCAAAAATTAGGGTACAAAAAAAATAAAAATAAATACCCGCTAGGTTGAAAACCTGAAAAGGCAACCTAGGCAAAAATTAGGGTACAAAAATGAGTAAAGACCCACTAGGTTGAAAATCCAAAAGGACAACCTAGAAAAAAAAAATTGGATTCGAAGGGGGGACCTAGGCGAAAATGAATGAAGACCTGTTGGGTAATAAAAGAAAATGAAGAAGTTCACTAGCTTGAGAATAAAAGAAAATGAGCAAATAATATGGTTTACGCAGATCAAAGTCGAAGCATAATATATTCTGAAAGGTTGTGAAGATAAATTAGGGCAAATCACATCCTCCAAAGTGGATTAAAAACGTGATTAAAATTATGGCATGAGTTATTAACACACTTCTTTTATGAAATGCTACTAAAAAATTGGGTCGTTTACCCATACGAGATCACTTTATCTTCTTTTCATTCTATGAATCCTTCTTGTTTTGTACCATAGATTTTCTCACTAAATATCATATTCTAAACCTTGCTTCACTAATTTCTTATGTTGTAAATCCTTTTGTCAAAATTCACTTTTTATGATAATCATATGTTGGGGCACAAAATATGTGAATGTCAAGAGGCCAAAACTAGTATGATGTCTTTACATATAAGGCAGTGGCAACTTGAGATCAAGTGGAAGATGTTACAAAAATATCTTTAAAGATCAAAAGGACAATCACCACTATGTATTCAAAGTGGTGCACATATTTCATCCATGAATCCAAGGACCATGTTTGTAAAGAGGTGAAAGAAAAAAATAAAAAAATTGTAAAAAAAAATTGATAGAAAAAATGGAAAAAAAAATATGAAAATGAAGGAAAATGTTCATTCATCAAATGCATTCATGACATTTCATATTTTCAATAGTGTATAAATTTAAAATCAGGACTACTAACCCGCACCCTCTAATTTAAAAGACGGGATGATTGACCCGTACACTCTAATTTAAAGTCGGGATGATTGACCCACACCCTCTGATTTAAAAGCCAAGATGATTTCCTGTTATCTCACATTGATATTCTGGTTGAGAATACGGTCAGTCATTCGCTCTTCTCTTTTATGAATGGTTTCTCTGAGTATAATCAAATTAAGATGGTAGCCAAAGTTATGGAACGAAGATATGGAAATAACGACTTTCATTTTTTGTCTGAAGAATGCCAGGGCGACCTACCAAAGAGCTATGGTAACCTTGTTCCATGACATAATACATAAAGTGGTAGAAGTTTATGTAGATGACAGGATTTCTAAGTCACAAATAGAAGAAAAACACGTTATGAATCTAAAGAAACTCTTCGAAAGACTTAGAAAGTTTAAGCTAAACTTAATCCCTATAAGTGCACTTTCGGCGTGAGGTCGGACAAACTATTGGGACTTGTAGTTAGGTAAAAAAGAATAGAGATCGTCCTCGATAAGGTTCGGGCCATTTTAGAAATGCCTCCCTCAAGTACAAAAAGAGAAGTTCGCAGTTTTTTTGGGAAACTAAATTATATTTCAAGATTTTTATCACAACTAACTGTCACTTGTGAACTGATCGTTAAACTTTTACGGAAAAATCAAACAGTTGTGTGGAATGAAGAATGTCAAAACGCATTTGAGAAAATTTGACAGTATTTGCAGAAGCCTCCAATTCTAGTCCCCCAATTCCAGGCCGACCCTTGATCATGTATCTTCCAGTCCTCATCGGGTTCATGGGACGCGTGTTGGGGCATCACGATGAAACCGGAAAGAATGAGCATGCCATTTACTATTTGAGCAAAAAATATACAGATATACAACGTTAGAACGAACTTGTTGTGCCTTAGCCTGGGCGACCCATCGCTTGAGGCAATGCATGCTTTTCCATACGACTTGTTTGATATCCAAGAAGGATTCGATGAGGTACATTTTCAAAAAAATCTACTCTCACAAGGCAAATTTCTAGTTGGCAGGTGATATTATCAAAATATGATAATACCTATGTCACTAAGAAAGACATCAAAAGGTGGATGATTATGAGTCAATGCAATGTGAATTTTTGGATGAAAACATCATGGTTTTGTTTGAAGAATGGACCCTATTGTTCGACGGGGCCTCAAACGTAATAGGACATGGGATTGAGGTTTTCTTAATATCTCCCAAAAAAAGTAGTTCATATCTATCACGTGTCAATGTTTTGATTGTACCAATAGCATGACAGAATATAAAGCTTGTTGCTTGGGAATTTTGGCTGCTTTGGAATCAAAAGCAAACGTACTAGAAGTATATGGAGATTCCGCCTTAGTCATTAATCAACTTAACCGAGAATCGGAAACCCGATATAAGAAGTTAACACCTTATTTTACCTACATATTGTCTTCACAATTTGACAAAATCACCTTTCATCGTGTCCCTCGAGAAAACAATCAACTGACTGATGCTTTGGCTACTTTCTCCTCGATGTTCCAAATAAGTTGAAACGATGAAATCTCGTTCATTAAAATGGAGGGGGATCATCCTGCCTATTGTCACGTAATGGCTGAAGAAACTGATGGGAAACCTTGGTATCACGACATCAAACAGTATTTTATAAATAAAGAGTATCTTCCCGAAATCATCAAATGGACATCGCTTCATCTTGGTGGCAATCGAGTACTTTACCGAATGGGTAGAGGCCGCTTCATACGCCAATGTAAGAAAAAATGTGGTGGTCAAATTCATAAAGAGGGAGCTAACACGCCGTTACGACCTACCAAGCAAGATCATTATTGACAATGCCTCAAATCTGAATATCCAAATGATGGATGAATTGTGTGCCACCTTTAAAATTCAACACCACAATTCATCCCCGTATAGACCGAAAATGAATGGTGCAGTTGAAGCAGCAAATAAAAACATCAAAAAAATTATTCAAAAATGGTTGTAACATACAAAGATTGGCATGAGATGTTTCCGTTTGCACTACACGGGTATCGTACTTCGATACACTCTTCAACTAGGGCAACCCCTTTTTCTCTAGTATATGGGATGGAGCCTGTGCTACCCATTGAAGTAGAAATCGTTTGCTAAGAGCATTAATGGAAGCCAAACTAGCGGAGTCGGAATGGGTGCAAACCCATTTTGATCAATTGAATTTAATTGAAGAAAAAAGGTTGGCGGCCTTATGCCATGGACAATTTACTAGAAAAGACTAAAAAGAGCGTACGAGAAAAAAAGTGCGTCCTCGAGAATTCCGGGAAGGAGACTTGGTGTTAAAAAAGATCTTACCCATTTAGAAGGATTATCATGGGAAATGGACCCCCAACTATGAAGGCCCATATGTCATAAAGAAGGCTTTCTTAGGTGGAGCTTTGATCCTCACAAATATGGATTGAAAATATTTAGTCCTCCCTGTAAACTCAACGTCGTTAAAAAAAAAGTACTATGCTTGAATAAAATACCCGCTAGGTTGAAAACCTGAAAGGGCAACCTAGGCAAAAATTAGGGTACAAAAATAATAATAATAATAATAATATAAATAATAATAATAATAAAATACCTGCTGGGTTGAAAAACCTGAAAGGGCAACCTAGGCAAAAATTAGGGTACAAAAAAAAATAATAATAAAATACCCGCTAGGTTGAAAACTGAAATGGGCAACCTAGACAAAAATTAGGGTACAAAAAAAAATAATAATAAAATACCCGCTAGGTTGAAAACTGAAATGGGCAACCTAGACAAAAATTAGGGTACAAAAAATAGTAATAAATACCTGCTGGGTTGAAAACGTGAAAGGACAACCTAAGAGAAGAAGAAAAACAACAACAACAAAAACAAAGAATATATACTTAAAAGGATAGGATCAACAATATGGATCGGACTATGACACGAGAAGTTAGTACAGTCTACCTTTGAATTACTAATAACCAAGTCAGGTCTTCCACCCATTTCTTTTGTCTACCTTTGAATAACTAGAAACCAAGTCGGGTCTTCCACCTATTTCTTTTGTTTTTCATTTTTTACGACGAATATTGAACCTCAATATATTGATATATACTTTTATATAATTTAACCCTCTTTCTAACATGCATCGTATGGTTATCATGTACTGGAAAGTAAAACATATATCATACCTCAATATAAAGAATTGCGATAAAGTATACATAGTAGAGTTTGTTTAGCGTACAAGGCATACGACAACATGAGGTCTAACTTAAGATCACAACAAAAATTCTTCATCAAAAAAAAAAAGGAAAAAAGAGAAGACAAAAGAGAGATCAAAGATATCAAGTTCAAGAAAAATGTATAAGTGTCCTTCTCATCCATCATTTGAATGATCTTGTCCAATAAAAAAATAAAAATAAAAATAAAAACAAACATATTCATTCATTCATTCATGACATTTCATAAATTTAAAGCCGAGAAAACGACCCGCATGTTAAAGCCGGGAAAATGACTCGCACCCAAAGCCGAGAAAACGACCCGCATGTTGAAGTCGGGAAAACGAATCGCACCCAAAGCCGAGAAAACGACCCGCATGTTGAAGCCGGGAAAACGACTTGCACCCAAAGCCGAGAAAACGGCCTGCATGTTAAAGCCGGGAAAACGACTCGCACCCAAAGCTGAGAAAATGACCCGCATGTTGAAGCCGGGAAAACGACTCGCACCTTAAGCCGAGAAAACGACCCGCATGTTAAAGCCAGGAAAACGACTCGCACCCAAAGCCGAGAAAACGACCCGCATGTTGAAGCCGGGAAAATGAATCGCACCAAAAGCCGAGAAAACGACCCGAAAGTTAAAGTCGGGAAAACGACTCGCACCCAAAGCCGAGAAAACGACCCGCATGTTGAAGCCAGGAAAACGACTTGCACCTTTCTACAAAAGTTCTTTCCGGAAAAAATTAGAGTCGTCATCTTTACTTATCTTTACTTTGATTCTCGAGTAAATTCTAAGTAAAGAGAGGCAGTTGTTGACACCTAAGTTTGTCCGCTTTCTTTAGACATTTTATATAAAAATAATAATATTATATATAAAAAAATGAGAAAAATATATTAAATAAAAAATAAAAATAAAAATAAATAATTAGACTATAAATTTTAGACAATCATGAGTGTTTCTGGTTCTTATTTGCCTCTAATTCTTGTTCAGGCGTTCACTCTTTTCTAAAACAAAAAAAATTGAATAAAAAGAAACTGAAAAGAAATGGATTGATGGTAATAAAAATTAGTATAATGGTGATAAATTGAAGGAAAAGAATCCGAAAAGAAATGGAATGATGGTAATAAAAATCAGCATAATGGTGATCATTTGAATGAAAATAAACTGAAGAGAAAGTGATGAGTAGTAATAAAAATCAGCATAATGGTGACCATTTGAATGAAAAGAAACCGAAAACAAATTGATGAATAGTAATTGGTAATCAATCCACAATTATTTCCTTGTCTTTTGTAACCTACACCCAGAATGTTTATAAATAGTCGAAACCAAGAGTAAAGAAAACGGGAGCACGATTAAAAAAAAACAGAGAGAATAAGAGGCAAAAATAGGGAGGAGTAGACAATTGGAACTTTGATAAAGTCAGTCTAGCAAAAACCAATTGAGCAGTAAGGTATCAATGTTCTTATCCTCCTTTTATTTTTTTTTATTATTGCTTCAATTTAATAAAATAAAAACGCAATTTAGTTTTTCTATATTTTCATTTTTTTTAATCTATTGTACCTGTTCCTAAAATTGTTATGCAACACAGATACTAAAAAAAATATAAATAATTTATGCTTATAAACAATCACCAAGTAAAACAAACTTCACCCAATTGTAACATAACACAAAACTCATATTATGGTTTATCAAATAACCCAAAAAACCATAACAACAAACTAGATCAATAAATTGTTTTTTTTAAGGATTCGAATTAATGGTCGCCTCCGCCGGATGAAATTCATCCTCGCTCGCTGCGCGACATCACTCACCCCTAGCCGTTGATGACCTTTGTGTGGTAACAGATTCGACAATACACGAGCAAAATTCTTTAACATGCTGCATATTTTGTTTCGTCGTCGCGTTCATCTGTTTCGTTCACATACCGTCACATTATTTGTTTTCTCTAACAAAAAAGTAATTTTTCTAAACTCTAAACCAAATAAATAAATAAAAAAACAATCCGTGAACACATCTCACCTCTTTTTCGTTATTATTATTATTACCGTTTTTTTTACATCTACCCAAGAACTACGTGTGTTTTGATTTTCTTATTGTAATTGGGGATACGTAGGAGCAAGGTTTTGTCTTTGTCAAACCAAATTATAAAAGAAAAATATTTTTCTTTCTTTTTTTAATGTAAATAATTTATTTTCCTTTATATTATTCTTTTTGGGGTAAAATAAATAATTAAGTAAATAAATAATTTATATACAATTAATTATAGGGTAACCGTTTTAACGGACGATGTAGGGTAATATTACTTTCTCTACTCGTAATGGACTCCCGAATCCATTTTTTTGGTTCAAAAACTTTATTTTAGGTTTTATCTAATTTTCCCTTTTTTTAAAAAATAAAATTGGTGGCGACTCATTTTTCGCGGACAAACCGGACGCGACAATTAAATCATATGAAAATTTATTATGATGCTCTTTATATAATTGATAACAAAACTCATAATACAATTTTAAAAATCTCTATCTAAAGATGATTGAAATGAGATTATGACTCAAAATAGTTCATCATTGTAACTTTAACAAACATAAAAAACTAACTGATACAAAAAAAAATTTAAAACAACCAATTTGATATTTTTGTGTAATTAACGTAAAGGTAAGGATTCACTGTCAGTGTAAAAACTTTTTACAATTATAGTGTATATAAATCAAATACTTATCCAAAGAGTATTATTGATAGTGTAAAACATTTTATATTGTATATTCAACATAACCACTCATATTCATTATTTTAAAGGTGATTATCATTACAATTCAGACATTTTTAAACATCGAAAAATTGCAACTCACTATCAGTATAAAAACTCTTTATATTGACAAGTTATTCAAAGAGTTAAATTTCCATTATTATGTTTATATAAATTTGAATTATGGATGTAGTATATAGTAAAAATTTTAAGAAAAAAATATATGATGTAATAGAAAAGGTTCTCTCCTTAAATACCTGTAATGTAACACCTCAAATTATTATGCAGTACAGTTAATATTGTTGTACTGCATTCATACAATTCATATTAATATCTGGTTTCTATTTTATGACATTTACGTATTCATATTAATTTCTGGTTTCTAGTTTATGACATTTACGTTACCATTTTGGACCACTCACTGAAATTTTAATAAAATACACTTTCAATTTTGCATACCATATTAACTCCTAAAATCTACCTTTTCCACACATATAATCAAATAATACATGTGGCATTTTAAGGGTGTTATGGGTTTAATGCATTTTTAACAAGCTAATTATATCATGAATTCAAATTTCTACAAGTTTGATTTTTGAATATATCTTATATTACTATTGATTTAACAGTCTGGATAATTGAACACTATTTTATAATCTATTAAATACTTTATAACCAATTGTTATTATATAGAATTAATTTTGGTTGACATTTAAAACAATTAATTGTAATTGATTCACATTCTAAATGAAAACAAATAATGGACATGAGTCAATTATCTAAAAGATCTATATACTCGGGACATTAAAGAGATAAATATTTATTTGATTATTTGTGTGTATCTTAAATATCTACATACTTTACAAGAGATAATTATACAAAAATAGCATTAAAACTATTTGATGGTGATGTTTCTATAAAAACACAAATTAAATACATGTATAATACACTAATTATAATTTACTATATAAATAGTACATAAGATTAATGTTTGTCAGAGTCAAATATATAAAAGATAAATGTGTAATTGATTATTACTAAGTATATTTAGGGATGGCAATTAGATCCAGACCCAGTGGGTACCCGCAAAAAAACCCATAATGGGTAGGGTAAAAACCCGCATAATGGGTATGGGTATGGGGACGGGTAATTACCCGCAAAATTGAACGGGTATGGGTTCGGGTACGGGTACTATAGTACCCACCCGCCCCGCCCCGCACATATAATATTATTATTATTATTATTATTATTATTATTATTATTATTATTATTATTATTTTTATTATTGTTATTATTATTATTAGTATGTAAGTTTGTTTTAGCTTAAATAAAAATGATTTTTGTTTTAAATAATTTAGAGATTATTTCTTAGAGATTTTTTAAAGGCTAAATAACACTCGTGGTCCCTTAACTTAATTTCAATTAACGTTTTAGTCATTTATCTTTTTTTTCTTCCCGATTTGGTCCTTTATTTTAATTTTAAGTGACAATTTGATCTTTTATGTTTTAAAATGTCAACAATATTATCCTTTTTTTTTACAAAAATTCAAAAAACCTATCAAAATTTTCAACCAAAACCCATAAAATTAATTATATTCTTTAATATAATACAAATTTCATCAAATTTGTAACTCAAATCTTCAAATAAACTCATACAAAAATTTCATTAAATTTCATTCTTTATTTGATGTTGTTAAAAATGGAAATATGAGTTTATTTGAAGATTTGAGTTTCGAATTTGATGAAATTTGTATTATATTGAAGAATATAAATAATTTTATGGATTTTGGTTGAAAATTTTGATGAGTTTTTTGAATTTTTGTAAAAAAAAAAGGATAACATTGTTGACATTTTAAAACATAAAAAATCAAATTGTCACTTAAAATTAAAATAAAGGACCAAATCGAGAAAAAAAAAAGATAAAGGACTAAAACGTTAACTGAAATTAAGTTAAGGGATCACGGGTGCTATTTAGCCTTTTTTAAATTATGATTTTTTAACTCCCGTTTGTTTATTATTATAAAAATAATTTTTTTTGTACAATAATTTTTAACATGGTTGTATACAATTTTATAAAAATAATTTTTTTAAACTAAAAAATTACCATAAAAGACATAAAAATGATTTTCAAGAAAACATGTTTGTTTGAAAAAGTATTTTTAAATACATGATTTTTCTAAATACACATATGTCTCTCTACTATCTTATGCATCTCTATCTCTCCTTCCAATCTCTAACTACTATTTCTCTCACTCTCTACTATCTCATGTCTCTTTACCTCTCCTTTTTATTACAAACAAATCAACGGATTTAGGTAATTCATTTCATAATTTTCGGATCGTCATGAAAAATAAACATATAAGTAAATCATCACGAAAATATGTTAGTAAATAGTAATAGATTTTGGAGATCTTGTTCTAATCTTAAAAATTGAGCCCTTAATAAAAAAAAAGTATAATTTTAATAATTAAAAAAATTTGAAGAATAAATTTTAGTCCCTATACACATATTTGATTCTGATGAAGAAGTAAATAATTGTGATTTTATATTTAAGAGTTTTTTTTATATTATTAATCATGACTTTATAATTATAAATAACTAATATAATACACATATCAATTTTTTTACATATCTCGGAGAGGACTTGCAACTTCATAAAATATTCTTTCAGAAACATTATTTTTGATGTTTTGATATATTGTAGTAATGTACTAATGTTGGATCATGATATATTTTGGAAGTTTTGAGTTAGACAATATTTTGGTTTGTAATATTTATGATTTGGATTTAAAATATTTGGGAATTTTTTTAAATTTAATCACAAATTATTTATCGATATATTTTTGTTAAAGTGCGGGTAATGGGTATGGGTACGGGCACTTAAGTACCCAGAGGGCAAGGGTACGGGTATTAAAGTTGATACCCACGAGGGTACGGGCACGGGTACGGGTATTTTTTTAAACTGCGGGTACGGGCACGGGTACTATAGTACCCTACCCATTGCCATTCCTAAGTATATTGAATATCTATTTGATAAAAAAAGATTTTTCATAGTTCATAATTACTTACAAAATAAATATATATTATAATATTATTATTGTGTCCGCTAAATATCTATTCAGTAAAAATGTGACAAATTTACAATTTATCGTATGAGTATACACAAAACAAATATTTATTGTAGGTTAATCTAAATTATTATCAAATGAATGGTTCTCCATTCAAGAGTAAACAGAGACCCCTGTAGCATATTTCTTCTAAATTTTTTGTGTACGGATTTCAGTCGGTTTTGTGCGATTGCCCCATAAATCGCCCAGAAAGTCTCGATGAAATCGAGGATTTGGAGACCCCCGTAAGAGTTTTCTTTTAAATTTATCACTGTCTTCGGGTCCAAGGTCAGATTTCGCAAACCAGCAGTTATCAGGTCGAAAAGTACGAATTTCGTTCCAGAAATTGCCCGCAAAGTCCAGATGAATTTGAGGATCCGAAGACCCCTAAAGCATTCTTCTTCGAAAGTTATAACTGTGTTTCGGGTCCCATGTTAGATTTCGCACACCAACCGTTATCGGGTCATAAAGTACGGATCGCGGTCGGTTTTGTCTGATCGCCCCAGAAATCGCTCGAAAAGTCCAGATGAAATCAAGGATCCGGAGAACCCTGTAGCATTTTTCTTCTAAAATGATCATTGTGTTTCAGGTCCCACGTTAGATTTCGGACACCAACCATTATCAAGTCGAAAAGTACATATTTGAGTTGGTTTTGGCGATCGCCCTAGAAATTGCCCAGATAGTCCAAATGAAATCGAGGATCCGGAGACTCCTATAGCATTCTTCTTCTAAATTTATCACTATGTTTTAGGTACAGGGTCAAATTTCAGGCACAGCCATTATCGCGTCAAAAAAGTCCTGATTTCGGTCGATTTTGTGCGATTGCTCTAGAAATCGCCCGCAAAGTCCATATGAAATCTAAGATCTGGAGACCCCTATAGAATTATTTTTCTACATTTATTAATGTGTTTAGGGTCACAAGTAAGATTTCAGCACATGCTGTTATCGGGTAAAAAAGTACAGATTTCGGTCAGTTTTGTGTGACGCCTTGGAAAATTCCCGGAAAGTCTAGATGAAAAAAGGGATCCAGAGACCCCTATAACATTCTTCTTTTAAAGTTATCACCGTGTTTTGGGTTCCGAGTCAGATTTCGGACACCAACCGTTATCAGGTCAAAAAGTATGGATTTCAGTCGGTTTTTTGTGATCGTCCCGAAAATCGCTCATAAAGTCCAGATGAAATCAACAATCCAGAGACCCCTATAACATTATTCTTCTAAATTTTTCAGTGTGTTTTGGGTCCAGGGTCACATTTTTTATACTAGCAGTTATCGGGTAAAAAATGTACATATTTCGTTCAGTTTCATGCGATTGCCCCAAAAATCGCGTATAAAGTCAAGATGAAATCGTAGATCCGGAGATCCCTCTAACATTCTTCTTCTAAATTTATCATTGTGTTTCGGGCCTCGTGTGAGATTTCGAACACCAACTGTTATAGGGTCGAAAAGTATGGATTTCAGTCGGTTTGGTGCGATACCCCCAGAAAGCCAAAATGAAATCAAGAATTCAGAGACCCTGTTAGCATTCTTCTCATATAATTATCACATGTTTCATGTCTAAGTTTAGATTTTGGACACCAACCTTTATAAGGACGAAAATTACGGATTTTGGTCAATTTTCTTGCGGTTGCCCCTTCTAAATTTATCACTGTGTTTCAGGTCTCAGGTCAAAAAGTACGGCTTTTAGTTGGTTTTCTGCGATCGCCCTAGAAATTGTCAAGAAAGTCTAGATGAAATCGAGGATCCAAAGACCCCTCTAGCATTCTTCTTCAAAATATATAATTGTGTATCGGGTTTTGGGTACGATTTCGGAACTAGCCGTTATCAAGTTGAAAATTACGGATTTTGATCAGTTTCATGTGATTGTCCCTGAAATCGCCCTGAAATGGCAGATGAAATCAAGGATCCGAAGACCCTGGTAGCATTCTTCTTCTAAATTTACCACTGTGTTTTGGGTCTCGGGTCAGATTTCGGACACCAGCCATTATCCAGTAGAAAAGTACGAATTTCAGTCAGCTTCGGGCGATCACCCCAGAAATCGCTCGAAAAGTCTAGATGAAATCGAGGATCCGTAGACCCTTGTAGCATTCTACTTCGAAATTTATAACTTTTTTTTGGGTCCAAGGTTAGATTTAGGACACCAGCCGTTATAGGGTCGAAAGTTACAGATTTCGCTCGGTGTCATGCGATCACCCTTGAAATCATCCAGAAAGTTCATATGAAATCGAGGATTCGGAGACCCCTATAGCATTATTCTTCTAAATTTATCACTGTGTTTTGGGTCTAGGGTCAAATTTTGGATACCAGCTGTTAAAGGCTCAAATATTACATATTTTGGTCGATTTCGTGCGATCGCCCTTGAAATAGCTTAGAAAGCCCAGATGAAATCTAGGATTTGCATACCCCTATAGCATTCTTCTTCTATAATTATCATTGTGTTTCGGGTCGCGGGTCAGATTTCTGACACCTGCCGTTAATGGGTCGAATAGTATGGATTTCGATCGGTTTCGTGCGATCAACCCAGAAATCGCTCGGAAAATCCATATGAAATCGAGGATCCGGAGACCCCTGTAGCATTCATCTATATTTATCACTTTGTTTCAGTTCTAGGGTCAGATTTCGAACACCAGCCGTTATCGAGTCAAAAAAAGTACAGATTTCGGTCAGTTTCGTACGATCGCCGCAAAAGTCTAGATAAAATCGACGATCTGGAGACCCCTGTAGCATTCTTCTTCCAAATTTATCAGTGTGTTTCGGCTCTCAGGTCACATTACAGACATTAGCCGTTATCGGCTCGAAAAGTACGGATTTTTATCGGTTTCGTGTCATCATCCCGAAAATCATTTGGATAGTCCAAATTAAATCGAGGATCTGAATATCCTTGTAGCATTTTTCTTCTGAATTTATCACATTGTTTCGGGTCTAGGGTTAGATTTCAGACACCAGCCTTTATAAGGTCGAAAATTACGGATTTCGGTCGAATTTCGTGCGATTGCCCTTGAAATTGTCCGAATAGTCGAGATGAAATCGTGGCTCCAGATACCCTTGTAGCTTTCTTCTTCTATATGTATCACTTTGTTTCATGTCCAGGGTCAGATTTTGAACACCATCCGTTATCGAGTCGAAAAGTACGAATTTCGGTCGACTTTGGGCGATCGCCCCAAAAATCGCTCGGTAAGTCAAGATAAAATCGACGATCCAGAGACCCTTGTAACATTCTATTTCTAAATTTATTGTTGTGTTTCGGGTCCCGGATCATATTTCGGACACCAATCGTTAGCGGGTAAAAAATTAAGGATTTCTGTCTCCAATTGCAAGATATCCAAATATGCCACCTCAATCACCTTCTGACATAAACTACGAAAAAAGGAACAAAGGCGAATTAAAAGGTGACCAACCTGATTAGACATTGCACTTCTCACAGCTACTTGAAGCATGTAATGCAACATGTAATGTGCATCATGACTATTGTATCCGCTAACTTTTCTTTCAGCAAGTTGAACACATTTTGAAATGTTTGAAGCACATCCATTAGGTATTTTTTCTTTTTTAATACAGAACAAAAAGTAGTCTTTTCCTTTGCAGTTGTGGAAAAACATGGTTTTGCAAGCACTATCTTTTTACCTTGATCTACCTCTTTAGGGTGAAGTTTCTTTCTAATGCCCATGTCTTGGAAATCTTAATGGATTTTTTCATGATCTTTTGTCTTTCCTGGGATATCCAACGAAGTTTCGATTATATTATCAAATATGTTTTTCTCTATGTGCATCACATCAAGATTATGGGGTAAAATATTGTGCTTCCAATATGGCAACTCAAAAAAATTGATATTTTCTTCCATGGACCATCATTATGTTTCTTTTGCATCTTACCAAATGCATTGTTAAAGCCCTCTAAGAAATCCAAGATATATTCCCTTTTTAACAATTCTAGTGGTGGCCTATTTTCTGCGCTCCCATTCAAATCCCTTGCATTTGATCTATATTTATGATCCATAAGCAATAAAGCACGATGAACAATATAACACATCTTTCGACTATGCTTCAAATAGGTCGAAATAGTTTTATAATTACAACAAGGACATGCAATTTTTCCTTTTGTACTCCACCCACCTAACATAGCATACCCAGGAAAGTCACTAATAATCCACATGAGAGTTGCTCGCATTTGGAATGTTTGCTTTAGTGATGCATCATATGTTTCTACTCCAAAATCCCATAACACCTTTAACTCTTCAATCAACGGTTGGAGGTACACATCAATGTTATTCCCTGGCGATTATGGTCCAAGTATTAATAAAGACATCATAGAATACTCAACCTTCATGCAACACCAAGTTGGAAAGTTATATCATATTAATAACATAAGCCAAGTACTATGAGACACATTCATGGTTCTAAAGGGATTAAATTCGTCGCTGGACAATCCAAGTCTTATATTATGTGAGTCTAAAGCAAAGTCTAGATGACATTTATGAAATTCTTTCCATGCTTCTCCATCTGCAAGATGCCTCACCTTTCCATCTTTCAAACGCTCTTCTTCATGCCATCTTAATGAGCTAGCCGTCTTTGAACACATAAAAAAATTTTGAAGTATAGGAATTAAGGGAAAATTTCTTAAAATTTTAGTTGAAACTTTATAAGATTCATGATTTTTTCCAGCTTGATGGTTTCCTTCAGAAATTTCCTTTCAGCGTAAAGCACCGCAAACATGGCAAGACATGTCATTCTCATAATATTTCTAATATATCATGCAAGCATCGATCTTTTTATAATCGAGCCCTAAGCCCCTTATCATGCCTTTAGTTTTATTGAACGTATCAGGGATGTTCAATGAAGGCATAGCTTCTTTCAACAATTCTAAGAGAGCATTGAATGATTCATTGCTCCAACCATACAGACACTTCAATAAATATAGACGAATGGGGAATGACAATTTAGATAAGTTTTTGCAACTGGGATACAACTCTTGTTTGGCTTATTCGACTAGATTATAAAAATTTTTTTCATCTTTGTCGAGGCCTTCATTAAATTCACATTCTTCTTGTGTAGCATCTATAAATCTTTCAAACAGTAGTCCATCAGTATAATCCTCTTCATCATTCACATGATCATCATTAAGATCATTGGTTTTTTTCTTTCTTCACCATGACGAACCCAAACATCATATTATTTTTGAAATCCTAATGCTATTAAGTAATTTCGTACTACCTTCCTTGGGAACCAATAGGTGTTGTAACATTCAGCACATGAACACGAAATCTCTTTTCCGCGAGGTTTTCCTTTGGTGTATGCATAATCTACAAATAAATTGACACCGTTTTGATACTCTTTATTCTCTTTAGCCTATTTTGTCCATTCCTTGTCCATCGAGTTTATGAGGAGACTACCATATATGACAAATAATTTTAAAGGGATGTTAGTACATGTTCGATCATAATCTAGATGCGCCCAAAGAGGCCCTTATGTTATCCAATTTTTATTAAAGATTTTATGATAGATAATTTATCATCATTCCCTCCCAAAATCCTTTTATTATTTATAAAATTTTACAATTGTTTTGAAAATAACCCTTTTAATTTGATTTTTTCTTATAACATGACATAGATGGAGTAACTTATTAATATATTACTATTAGTATGGCGTTCGATAACAATATTATATCATTATGTGTGAACATAGAAAACAAACAACAAATATTGTGAGGTATGAAAGAAACCATAGTAGAAGTAGTCCACTTATAATGGGTTCATAATATCAATCATTTATTTGGAAGTCTTAACCATATGTGTAATGAGTGAAATTGTAGTTCAAGGAGGGTATATCATATACCTTTCAGATCTCCTTCCAAGCAAAGCACCTTAGAGATCAATAGTTAATTTCCAATCTTTTGCGGTCGCTTCTATCAAATTATTTGTAAAATCCAATCTGAAAAATGGAAAGTTAAAAAGAAGGAATTGTAAACACCATAGGGTAGCAAATAGATATTTTTTGAAAATTATTAAAATTGATTAGAACCTTTCAAGAGCAAGTTATAAGTGATCATTTTTAAGTTTTAACACATTCAATCCATAGTGATGAATTGATATGTAATATATATAAATAATAAGTTCATACGTTGAACTTTGATAATAAATTCATTTTTATGTCAGGATATTAAAAAAAAAGTTGTCATACTTTGAACTCTTAACGTTATAAGCTTAGGACTTCAAAATTAGAACATCATACATGTTGATCTTAAATGAATAAAATTATTAATTAGCTATTTACATGAAAAACAAATGTAAATTAATCACATATTTGTTGTTATTTTTCTAACTATAGATTTACTTGTAGATTAATGCAAAAGCAATAATTGAACTAATGCACAAAGCAATAACTAAACTTATTGGGAAAAAAATGACGAACATAGTTAAAAAATAATCATGAAAGATAAGAAAACCATCCCATGTCAAAAGTTAGAAAAATTCAGCATGTTGAGTGATGCTCTACACCTAATAGATTGTCAATAGAGTTTTCTTTAATTCTTTTATTAGATTTTATTAGGACATGTTAAATCTACATTGAATAAAAAGAAAGCAATGCAAAATCCTTATGATTCAAAACACAAGTAAAAAGGAAGCAATGCAAAATCTAGTTAAAAAAGCAAACATACACACAAGAGCCAAAAGAGAAAAGCTAACAAAATAAGCTTCGAGTCATAATGATGCGGGCAAAGATGACCAAAGCATTAATCAACTAACAATACAGAACACAATATGCACTTATATATCACCATAAACACCAAATAGTTAGAAAGCAAGTAAAAAAGGTTAGCTTAGCACGTAGTATGAGAAAGGTGAAAGGGTTGCAATGTGACACCAGTTAGCACTTATTAGTGCTTCATAGCCTTGTTTGGATAAACAGTTTAGTTAAGTGCTTTTTGCATAAGAGCTTATCATATGAATGTTTATGTATAAAATAAAGTCAAACTATTTTCATATAAGCTATAAACTATTTTCATAAGCTATCATGAAGAGCTTATGGAAATAAAAGTTGAAAAGTGAAAACAGATTATGGACATGCTCTTTGAAAACTCAAAAGTCTCATAAGTGCTTATATCAATAGATAAATTCAAATAAGTCAATCCATATATGCTCTTATGATGACAGCCTAATAATGTTCTGCATCTGAGACCAAGTCAATAGAAAATTAATATAAAAACACATATCTCAACAAAATCATAACTAATCTAACATCAGAACTACATTAATCCACTGAAAATTTTCAAAACTTTATTGTCAACACACACATGCATACAAAGGAAAAAACATAATCAAAATCCATAAAGAAAAAAAAATTAGTGAGAACACCACATCATATATGTGAATCATAAATCATTTCAAAAATCGTAATCTTAACCAAAAACTAGAAATTGATGTAGAGGTGGATGAAAATACATACCAAAGATCACCAAGTCACAAAGAGGTAGAAGTTTTGGAAGTTTCACAAAGGTTGAACGAACTGTAATCGATGCTGCAGAGTTGCGAGAAAAGGGGAAAAGTCTTACAAGTCACAAGAAAAATCATAATCGATGTTCATTCACAAGCTTCCTTCACCCACACTTGTTTTTCCCCTTATTCAATAAAAAACAAAAGCGATCAAGTGAGAGAGAGAAAATAGGGTTATTGTTTTGCGCGTGCTAGAGAGAGATAGAAAAGAGAGGGTTGCGTGAGAGAGAAGAGGAACAAAGTTTGCGAGAGAGTAGGGAGGAACAAAGTTTGCGAGAGAGTGTTTGCTGAGAAAAGAGGAACAAGTTTGAGAGAGAGAAGAAATGATTTGCTGAGAAGAAGCGTCCGTGGTAAAGAAATATTTGGGAAATTTTTTTAGTTTGGCTACAAGAACGGATTTATTAAAAACTAAACAAGAACAGTTATTAGATGTTGCACAAATATATCAGTAAACAACGAGAACGGTTCAAAATTGTTGCTGTAGAAATTATAAAATTTATTGTTCTACTACAAAGAAATATAAAACCTGTTCTCTATTGGACTATACGAAAACGGTTTTTTTGCTATAAAAAATTAGGCGTTGCCGTAACACCAAAATGTTGTAGTGATGTTTATGTTATTAATATACATCAAATTAAAAAAAATTTGAAGCCGCTATAAACTATAAATTTTAAAAATTATTTATATTACATATTATCTTATAGGTAATACCTTATTCAAATAAATTGTAGTCAATATATATTAATAATTAAGTAAATTGGAACAATATATATTATTTAAAGACAAATGTTAATACGTATTTAAAGAACATTATAATAGAGTATTTTTTTTGGAAAGTAGACTCAGAAAGTTGTATTTTTAATTTGTTAAAAATTCAAAATTTGTTCTTTTCAATAAATTTTTTTTACTTTTATGTTTCTACTTTTTGGAAACTTGTTATAAGGGTAGTTGTTAAAGAACATAATAATATATAGATTTTTTTTTGAGAAATACACTGGGAAGTTGTCTTTAATTTCTGAAAATTTTAAATTTGTTTTTTTTTTAATATAAAATTTTTACTTTTATGTTTCTACTTTTAGAAAATTTGTTATTAGGACAGTTTTTAAAGAATATAATAATATACAATTTTTTTTTGGAAAATACATTGGGAAGCTGTGTTTTTAAATTTTTTTAAAATTTAAAATTTGTTCTTTTCAATGCAAAATTTTTAATTTTATGTTTCTATTTTTAGGAAACTTGTTAGCAGTACTCTTATTTAAATACAAATTTTTTTCTTGACAAAATTTATCATAAACCCTAAATCCTTATTTAAATACAAAGTTTATCCTGGCAAGTTCAACAATAATACTTTTTTTTTACTAAAAGTTCATCAATAGTAAATAGGAGTTGTAAACAAAGGAACTTTCAATAATATTGTCAAATTTTGTTCATTTCACACATTTTAATAATAAAAATAACTAAAAGAGAAATAATAGCAATATTAAAAAATTATCCTTATTAATAATTGTTCTATTTTGCTATTACGAACACAAAGTGTGTAGTACAATATTTTGAGAATAATTAATGTACAAGTAAAAAAATAATTAATCTCACATATTAAAAATAAATGAATTAGTTTATTTTGATATATTTCTTTTACAAAAGTAATATTCATTATAAGATGAAGATAATATTTTATAAATTAAATAAAAATTAAAAGAAATAAAAAATCATCATCAATTACAAAACACAAATTTGTTAAAAAAGTGACCAAACACAAAAACAAAGACAAACCAAAAACAACGGCCCATAGGGCCAACAAGTCTTCTTTGTCCCATTTTGATGGATAAGGATTGGTGAATGTGACGGTTTAAATTTTTGGTTGGGAATAATCTGAGACTGAATCTTTTTTGAACAGCGATAAAAAACTGAAAAGACTGGTTAGTTAACTAGGTGTTGGACTAAAACTTTACCATGATACTTCTTTTATCCCCACATTATTTTATCTTTTTCTTTTTTTAAAATAATTTTTTATCTTTTTCTTTTTTTGTTATAAAGAGTCTATGGTGAAATTTACACAATAAATATAGAGAAAAGACATAATCATATCAAATGTTCTTGCAACTATAATAAAATTTGAACATCATGAATATGTCTAAATTTAATGTAAATAATTATTTTTAAAAATAATTAATAAATATGTCAAAATTATTTTTATTATTTTTAAAAATCTATTTTCATTAAGTACGATACCGTATTCTCTCTATAACAATAGATCTCTTCTCTATGTAACACACTTCGGTGAAGTGGAAATAATTGGATTTGGAAATGGACGTCAAATGGCTTGCTAGGAGGTAATGAAAATGAATTGGCAGAACTCTATTGTATCTGTTGACAGTAAGTTTTTAGCAGCAAATGGAGGTATTTGGGTCACTTCAGTGTTGTAAAAAATTCGTATATTTGGTTGGCGATTGTTACCAGTTAGGATTGTGACTGAGTTGAATTATGGGAGCAAGGAGTTATTGTGAGCCCTTGTTTTTGGCCTATCATTTGGTTTGAACGGAATGATATTTTCCTCAACGGGAAAGTATTTAATTAGTTGGGGCTTGTAAAGCGTGTGCGTGGTCTTGATTAGGGATGACAACGGGGCGGGGCAGAGAGAGACGATTTTAAGCATTACCAACCTCCGCACCCGCAACTTCAATACCGCTCACGCCCCTGCACCCACCAGGGGTGTCTTTTTAACATTCACCCCCACACCCAACTGGGATGGGTTTCCCCGCCCCACCTCCACCCTCACTCCAAAAGTTAAAATTTATTTATTTATAGCATAAAAAATCAATAATTTGACTAAATAGTAGTATTCAACCTAAGTTCTAAAATTACAATAATCAAAATAATAAAGTCACAATATCTCAAAATTTGTTTAAATTTCCTACAAGTCACAATATTTTCATAATCTTCAAACTCTTTAGAAGTGAAAATATCAATTCGAACAAAAGTTCTAAATATTCAAAGTTCAAACGAACTAATCCATCAAAATAACAAAAAGTTCCAAATCATCAAAACAAAAAAGTTCCAAATAAGCATTTTCTAACGATCATCTTCATCTTCAAGGCGGGAATTGGAAAATGAAGTAACACCAATGATCAACAATTCACCTATATTAAAAAGTAAAAGTTAAATATTAACATTTAACATAAAAAATTTAAATCAAATATTGCTGATAATACCTTCATCGTCAGACTCCATTTCATTGAGTAAAATACAATTTTCATTATCCACTTTAGAATTCGAATCACCTATCGATATCAACATAATACAATATAACAATAATAATTTAAGATATACAAAATTATTAGCTATTTCAAATATATTGAAATTTAAATGAATAATTTAAAACAAATACCAGTCTTCTCAACACTCCATAACCAACTTCTAGCACACATCAAGGCCTCTAAAGTAGTCCAATGAAGTCGGCTTCGATGAGGACTTAAGATACGTCCGCCAATACTGAATGTAAATTTAGAAGCTACAAGAACTGTCAATACATCATTTGCAATGGTTTGAAGTGTTGGATACTTAACACCATTCAACTTCGACCACAACGAAGATGACGAAGACATCACACAGAGAGGAGGGAGGACGATCGGGACAAAAAAAGTGAGGGTGGAGGTGGACGGTGGCAGCAAGGAAAAAGAAGGAAGATTGGCAAAATTAGGGTTTTGTTACTATTTTAAGAGATATAAGGGTATTTAAGTAATTGAATTTATGTCGGTTGGGTGCGGGGCGCATTTGACGAAACCCGCCTCCGCACCCTCCCGTAACTTTAAAAAATGGGGAAAATCTGCACCGCATCCATTAAAAACGGTTTTTCCCCGTTAAATGTGGGGCGGTTCGGATTCAATTACCATGCGTAGTCTTGGTTCATTAACCGAGAGGTAGGAATAAATCTTTGTTTATTCCGAATCGGCGGAAAAACCCGATTTTCAAATTGTATTGTAATAGATTTTTGTTAAATGTAATTAAAATTAATTTATAATTAATTAGGAAAGTTAGAATATGGTTATAAGTTAGTTAATTTTGTTGTAACAAGTATTGTAGCAAACTGTTTGATGAAATACCTAATGGTTGGGCACATTGCTTGCACAACAAGTAATCCAGTAAAACTTGATCTTTCATTATTTTCTTTTACCATTCCAATTTCTTTCATCCTAGAATCTGTTCTAACAATTGGTATCGAGAACTTGGGTTCCAATCTAGGGAAACACGAGTGAAAAGTGAGGGAATTTCAAATTGGGAAACACAAGTGTGAGTAAAAGAAAGAAATCATGAATAGATGAGGAGGTTTCCCATCTAATTTGCCAATTCTTGATGGAAAAAATTGGGAGAGATGATCTGCATCAATGAGATCATTACTGGGAGCTCAAGAAGTATTTGAGATTGTCCAAGAAGGCTATGAACAACCAGGTCCCAATCCAACAAAAATGTAGCAGGTAACATTCAAAGATTCCAAGAAAAGACATTGCAAGGCATTGTCTACATCCAACAGAGTGTGGATTCAAATAATTTTGAGAGGATTTCAAAGGCATCTACATCAAAGGAGGCATGAGACATATTGGTTAAGTACTATACGGGTGGGGAAAAAGTCAAGAAAGTGAAACTCCAAATGCTAAGAAAGAAATATGAATTGTTGCAGATAGAAGAAGATGAAATCGTGGCTGATTATTTCAATTGTGTGCATGCCATTATCAATCAAATGAGAAATAATGGTGAATTGATAATTGAAGTGGTAGTTATTAAAAAGATTCTAAGGACCTTAACACAAAAGTATGATCATATTGTAGTGGCTATTGAAGAGTCAAAAGACCTTGAAATGATGAAGGTGGAGGATTTGCAAGGCTCCCTAGAAGCTCATGAACAGAGGGTAAGAGATGTTGGAACCAAGTTGGTTTTTGCAATTAAAGTTTTGATGTTAACAAATGTATTTTATGAAAATAACATATTTGACTTAGAAGAAGAATGAAAAATGTCATCAAAAGAATAGATCAGAAGATGACGTCACCAGATAATGTCATCAGAAGATGACGTCACCAGAAGCAGAAATCAGAGGATGACGTCACCAGAGGATATCGTCAGATGAATCTGTCAGAGAAAAATGTTCAAAATAGAATCTGAGAAAAATGCTCAAAATAGAATTGGAGAAAAAGGCTCAAAACAAAATCTGAGAAAAATGCTCAAAACAGAAGCGGAGCAAAATGTTCAAAACAGATCAGTGAGCAAAAGGCTCAAAACAGAATCTGAGCAAACTACTCCAGAATATTCTCAAAACAGATTAATCGAAATACACTCCTGAAGTAAAGCATCAGTGAAGCCCTAAAGTTCAACTATAAATAGAGGCTTAATGCTGAAGAATAAAGAATCGAAAAACACAAGAACTCAATCTGGGGTTGTCAGATTGGTAGGAGAAGACTTGGTTGGTTTAGTCAAGGTGTTGTTATTCCTCAATAGTTTGGGGTTGTCAGGCTGTTTGAGAAGACTTAGCTGGTTTAGTTAAGGTGTTGTTGTTCCTCAAAAGTCTGGGGTTGTCAGGCTGTTTGGGAAGACTGACTTGAAGGGTCAGTGGTGTTGAAATTCAAAGGAGTTTGAATTAGTAAAAAGGCCTTCTGGAGGAAGGGACTGGACGTAGCTTAGTTAACGGTGAACCAGTATAAATTGTTGTGTTATTATGTTATTATTATCCGCTGCTGAATCTGATTAGTTATTTATCGAATAATTCAAATCAATATTTAACAAAATAGCAAAAGTAATTAAGTTTGACAAACACAATTCAACCCTCCTTCTCGTGTTTACACCTTCAATTGGTATCAGAGCCTGGTTTCAAGGCTGAGCACTTTATAGTGTTTGAGGAAAGATCAAAGGGATCAATATGTCCGGATTCAATGAAGAAGCTACTGGAGGAAACACCAACAGACCACCTCTGTTTGATGGAGAACGATTTGAATACTGGAAGGACAGGCTGAGAAGTTTTTTTATTTCACAAGATCCTAAACTTTGGGACTTGGTGGAAGATGGTTATACTGCTCCAGAAGATGCTGATGGTATTAAAATTTCCAGAAGAGATATGGATGCTGAACAGAAGAAGATGTTCAAGTTGCATCACAAATCCAAAACGTTCATGATCAATGCAATCACGTTCAAGGAGTTCGACAAATGCACTAACAGAGAAACAGCGAAGAGCATCTATGATAGTCTGATTCTGACTTACGAAGGAAGTAAGCAAGTCCAAGAAGCAAAGGCTAACATTCTAGTCAAGAAGTACGAGTTATTCAAGATGGAAGAAGATGAAGACATTGAAACTATGTTTTCCAGATTCCAGACTCTAGTATCAGGATTAAAGGTACTAGAAAAGAGCTACATTACTGCTGATCATGTAAAGAAAATACTTAGAAGTCTGACAATCAAGTGGAGACCAAAGATTACTGCTATTCAGGAAGCTAAAGATCTGAATACTCTAAAGCTGGAAGAATTAATCAGCTCTCTCAGATCACATGAAATTGAGTTGGAAGAAGATGAACCCAAGAAGAAGAACAAAACTCTAGCACTATAATCCAAGCAGAAGAAGGCTCTGAAAGCAACATCAAAAGATAGTGATTCAGACGATCAAAGTCTGAATTCAGAGGAAGAAGAGATTGCTTTCTTATCCAGAAATTTCAGAAAGATGTGGCGCAACAGAAGAAAGAAATTTTCCCAAAGATATTCCAAGCAGTCCAACAAAGAAAGTGATGATACACATGACAAGAAAGATATCATCTGCTACGGATGCAATGAATCTGGACATATCAAGTCAGAATGTCCAAATATGGAGAAAGGAATGTACCAGAGGAAAGATTTCAGAACTAAGAAGAAAAGCATGATGGCTACATGGGATGATTCTGATGAATCTTCTGAAGATGAACAAGCAGATTTGGCTATGATGGCTCACACCAACTCTGGATCCAACACAGAATCTAATTCTGGAAGAGAATCAGAAGATGATGAAATTAAGGTATATTCTGAATTCACTCGATCTGATTTGATTACTGCTCTGAAATTATCTTTAAAACTGAAAACTCTTAAGAAAGAAAATACAAATCTAATAGAAGAAGTTAATGTTTTAAAGAATCAGATTGCAGAATTTAAAACAGAAAGTGTCATTCTTGAAACTGACATTACATAATTGAAAACAGAGAATGTATATTTGAAAAACAGTTTTGGTGAACTTCAAGTTGAAAGTCTAACTCTGAAAAATGACCATAATTCAACATCAATTGAAAATACCACAAGTAATTCTGATATACATGAACAAGTTCTTCAAGAATTTCTTGCTAATGGTATGGAAAGAAGCAAATATGCTTCTATGATTTATGGAGTCAGTAGGAATGGAAATAAAGGTATAGGATTTGAAGAAACTATAACTGAATCTAAACCTGTGCTTAAACCTGTTCCCTCTGATATAGTGTGTACTGTTTGTTACAAGAAAGGTCATTCCAAAGTTTCTTGTCCTATGCTAAATACAAGGGAAAACAAGAAACTTTTCAAGACTAACAAACCTGGACCCAACCAGATTTGGGTACCAAAAGATAAAATTGTCTATGTTGCAGATGTTCTAAGCAACCAAATTGAAACACCAGTCATGGTGCCTGGTCAATGGATGCTGGCAATATATGAAGGGAAAAAGGTCTATGTTCCAACATCTACCAAACAGAAGCCAATTGACTCTGATAGAAGAAGAACTGGTCAACACAATACCTATCAGAACCAAAATCATAGGAGGAACAGGAAATATCAAAGAAATCACACATATCACACAGATCAGAACAGACAGAGAAATCACTCATATCAACAAACCTGGAACCACCAGAAGAATCAGAATTACTATCAGTTCCAGAACTAGAAGAATCAGAATTATCATCAGTTCTAGAACTATCAGAGGAACATGATATATCACCAGAAAGAGAAGTTTCAGTATATGGAGAGTTCTTCAATCACTCCAGTAAAATTCATCAAGATTACAAACCAGGAAGGGAATTCAAATTCCTTCATCCAAACCATCTAATCACAGAACATACAGATTCAGAATCTGAAAATCAGAAACAAGAGGATTTTCAGAGTAAAACTGAAACTGTTGACATAGAGGTTATATCTTGCTGTAAATACTATTATTGTTTGATATTTATGTTTAATATGATAACAAGAAGCTTGATCTTAAAAATCAAAGCTAGATAAGTATTCTGCAGGTTTTCAAACTGTCAGAGGAACCAAGTGATTCACGTGATGTGAACACTTCAACAGAAACAATATTTCAGTGGTTTCAAAAACAACCAGAAACTACCAGAAACAGAATTAATGGTTTGGCTGTATTGAGTTCATTTTTCAATTATTTGATTTGTATTATGTTATATGACAAATAGCTTGATCTGAAAAGTCAAAGCAAGATGAAGCTGATGCAGGTTAACTAGAACTAGAGGAAACTGATGCTGGTTTACCAGAACCAGAGGAAACTAAAGCTAGTTTACCAGAACCAGAGGAAACCGATGCAGGTTTACTAGAACCAGAAGCTGATACAGATCTACCAGAACCAGAAGCTGATGTAGACAAACCAAGAGAGCTTGAAAAGATGGAAGATGAAAGAAGAACCTGACAAGTCTTCAGAGGATAAATCTGAAGATAAGTTAGAAAAAAAAAATAGATCACTCCTAGACATGGCCAGAACTATGTTAAATGATTTAAATGTTGCAAAACATTTTTGGGCTGAAGCAATCAACACTGCATGTTATATTCAGAATAGAGTCTTTATTAGTCTATGTTGAATAAAACACCATATGAATTATGGAAAGCTTGACACTGCAAAGTCAAAGCAAGATGTTGATATTACAGATTTAACAACACCAGAGGAAGCAGAAACAGACAAACCAGCAGAAGCAGATAAACCAGCAGAATTTGGAGAAGTGAAGGATACAAATAAATCATAAGCATGTGACACATCTTCAAAGGATGAACCTGATCAAATTAGAACCAGTCATGAGAAGTCAGAAGAGAAATCTGGATGGAAATACCAGTCATCTCATCCTGAAAAATCTGATCATTGGAAGTGGAAGTGATTCTTTAAGAACCAGATCATCATTAAAAGATATAAGTCTGTTTGGTTTAATCTCATCGATTGAGCCTACATCTGTTAGTGAAGCATTGGCAGATGATGGGTGGATTATTGCAATGCAGGAAGAGTTAAATGAATTTAAGAGAAATGATGTTTGGGATCTAGTTCCAAGACCAGAGAAGAACATTGTACCAAGTGGGTCTTCAGAAATAAGCTAAATGAAAAGGGTGAAGTAGTCAGAAACAAGGCAAGGCTTGTGGCACAAGGTTACAGTCAACAAGAGGGTATTGATTACACTGAGACATTTGCTCCAGTTGCCAGAATTTTCAGAATTAATGCAGCATGAATTTCAAATGAGTATGATGGGAGAACTTAAGTTCTTACTAGGAATACAAATTCAATAAAGTCCATAAGGTATTTACATTCACCAAACTAAATATACAAAGGAACTTCTCAAGAAGTTTAAGATGAGTGATTGCAAACCTATGGCTACACCAATGCATCTTACTTGTTCACTTGATAAAGATGAATCAGGAACAAAAGTTGACCAGAAAATCTACAGAGGAATGATAGGATCATTACTCTACCTTACTGCTTCTAGACCTGATATCATATTTAGTGTGTGTGTATGTGCTCGATTTCAATCTGATCCTATAGAATCTCATCTAACTGCTGTTAAGAGAATCCTTAGATAACTAAAAGGCACTACCAACCTCACCTTGTTTTACAAGAAAACTCCTACATACAAACTGAGTGGATACTGTGATTCTGACTATGCCGGAGATAAACTTGAAAGAAAAAGCACCAGTGGCTATTGTACCTTTTTAGGAGACAATTTAATTTCGTGGTCCAGTAAGAGACAACACACCATTGCCATGTAAACAGCAGAGGCTGAATACATTTCAGCAGCTGGCTGCAGCTCTCAACTACTCTGGATGAAGCATCAACTTGAAGACTACAAAATTTTAGAATCCAACATACCCATCTATTGTGATAACACCTCTGCAATTTACCTAACCAAAAACCCTATCCTACATTCTCGAGCCAAACACATAGAGATCAAACACCACTTCATCAGAGATTATGTTCAAAAAGGGGTACTTAACATTCAATTTATAGACACTGATCATCAATGGGCTGACATATTCACTAAATCACTACATGAAGATAGGTTTGAATTCATCAAGAAAAACCTTAATCTTATTTTCATCCCTAACCTAATAGCTTAGTTTAATTTTTATGTATTTTATTTTTCATGTACTTTTATAAAAAAAAAAAAGAAAAAAAGAGTAAAAAAAAAAAACAGATGATCTCTTTTCTTCATTCAATCCTTTTTGTCTGATGACAAAGGGGGAGAAGATATAATATTTGATAAAATATCCGAGGGAGAAGATGATGTATTTGAAAGGAGGAGAAGATGATGTGTGATGTATTTGATATCTGATGTATTTGAAAGGAGGAGAAGATGATGTATGATGTATTTGATATCTGGGCATTAGACTTAGGGGGAGAAAATATAAAATGAAGCTTAGTCTTAGGGGGAGTCAAAGTCAAAAGAAAGAAAAAGTATTATCAAAAATACATTGTTTGTCATCATCAAAAAGGGGGAGATTGTTGGAACCAAGTTGGTTCTTGCAATTAAAGTTTTGATGTTAACAAATGTATTTTATGAAAATAACATATTTAACTTAGAAGAAGAATGAAAAAAGTCATCAGAAGAATAGATCAGAAGATGACGTCACCAGATGATGTCATCAGAAGATGACGTCACCAGAAGCAGAAATCAGAGGATGACGTCACTAGAGGATATCGTCAGATGAATCTGTCAGAGAAAAATGTTCAAAACAGAATATGAGAAAAATGCTCAAAACACAATCTGAGAAAAATGCTCAAAACAGAATTGGAGAGAAAGGCTCAAAATAGAATATGAGAAAAATGCTCAAAACAGAAGCGGAGAAAAATGTTCAAAACAGATCAGTGAGCAAAAGGCTCAAAACAGAATCTGAGCAAACTACTCAAGAATATTCTCAAAACAGATTAATCGAAATACACTCTTGAAGTAAAGCATCAGTGAAGCCCTAAAGTTCAACTATAAATAGAGGCTTAATGCTGAAGAATAAAGAATCGAAAAACACAAGAACTCAAGCTTCAATTCAAAGTTATCTGAGAGTTCAAAAGAGAGAAACACAAATTAGCAAGAGCAATATTTTCTAAAGTATTTTTGAGAGAGAAATACAGTGCAACAATCAGCTTTCTAGAAGCAATAAAAGAGTGCAAGAATAAGTGCAGCAAACAGCTTTCCAAAAGCAACGTTGCAAAGTTCCAAACCTTTATTATAGTGGTGTAGATTCCTTCTTCAATCTGGGGTTGTCAGATTGGTAGGAGAAGACTTGGCTGGTTTATTCAAGGTGTTGTTATTCCTCAAAAGTCTGGGGTTGTCAAGCTGTTTGAGAAGACTTAGCTGGTTTAGTTAAGGTGTTGTTGTTCCTCAAAAGTCTGGGGTTGTCAGGCTATTTGGGAAGACTGACTTGAAGGGTCAGTGGTGTTGTAATTCAAAGGAGTTTGAATTAGTAAAAAGGCCTTATGGAGGAAGGGACTGGACGTAGCCTAGTTAACGGCGAACCAGTATAAATTGCTGTGTTATTATGTTATTATTATCCGCTACTGAATCTGATTAGTTATTTATCGAATAATTCAAATCAATATTTAACAAAACAGCAAAAGTAATTAAGTTTGACAAACACAATTCAACCCCCCCTTCTCGTGTTTGCACCTTCAAGAGAAAGGTGTGCAGTAAATTCAGCAACTCAAGTGCAAGCACTGTAAACTCAAGCTATCAAGAAAATCAGTCAAGATGAAGTGAAACACAAGAAAGGAAAGAGAAAATCCAAGTGATACAAAAGGCATGACTCTGATGAAGAGGCTAGAAATTCAAGAAGTCAGAACAACAGTGACAATAACAACAAGGAATCAAATGGTAAGAAGAAGTTTAACAAGAAGGGGATTCAATGCCATAATTGTCAAAAACGGGGGCATTTTGCAGTTGAAGTAGATCAAAAAAGGTACAAAGTGATGATGATGAAGCTCAGATGGCAGTTGAGGACTCAGGTTCATATGATGTTTTGTTAATGGCTACCACAAATTCAGATGATGACTGTCCAGAATTGTGGTATCTTGACACAGGTTGCTCTAATCATATGACTGGACATAAAGAGTGGTTTGTAAGCATTGATGAAAAATTGAAAAAGGAGATTAAATTCGTAGAAAATAGCTCAGTGACTGCTGAGGGAGTGGGCAAGGTGATGATTCAAAGAAGGGATAACAAACAATCATTCATATGTGATGTGTTGTATGTGCCAAACATGAAGAATAATCTGTTGAGCATTGGATAACTACTTCAAAAGGGATACTCAATGAAGATGGAGCATGGTGAAATGAGGATGTTTGATAGCACAAAAAATGAGAATTTTAGGAGTCTTCAAATCCTGCAGGGCAAAGATATGGTGCAGGGAATTCCAGAAATCCAGATACCAAAGGAGATATGTGAAAAATGCTGTCAGGCCAAGCAACATAAGAATTCATTCAAATATGAAGTGCCAACCTGATCCTTGAAGAAGATGGAGGTAATTTTTTCTAATGTTTGTGGTCCTTTTGAAGACATGTCAATAGGAGGAAACAACTATTTTGTATCATTCATTGATAATTTCACAAAGAAAATATGGATATATCTACTCAAAAAGAAAAGTGAAGTACTTGATGCATTCAAAAACTTCAAGCTGGTGGCAGAAAAAGCAAAGTGGCTGCAATCTTAAAATGATCAGGACATATGGAGGGGGTGAATAAAAATCTCATGAATTTTGTGAAAGAGAAGGGTTGATACATGAAGTAACTGCACCCTACACACCACAACCCAATGAAGCTGCTGAAAGGAGAAACATAACTATCTTAAATATGGCAAGGAGTATGCTAAATGGAAAGAAAATGCCTCACAAATTTTGGGGTGAAGCAATGACCACTGCTGTTTACATACTGAACAAATGTCTAACCAAGAGACTTGACACTAGAACACCAGAAGAAGCCTGGACTGAAAGGAGACCAAATGTGAGTCATTTAAGAGTGTTTGGCTCACTATGTTTTAGACATGTGCCTGTCCAAAACAGAAGAAAGTTGGATAATAGGGCTGAACAGATGGTACTACTAGGGTATGACTCAACTCGGGCTTATAAGCTTTATGACCTAAACAATGAAAAGGTAGTAATCAACAGGGACATAGTGGTCTAGTAAATGAGGTTAGGCCTGGTCTAGGCCTGATGTAGGCTAGGTCGTAAGCCCCTGTTGATCGACCTGACCTATTACCATCCCTACTTGCTGGCACAATGGGAGTTAGTTTTATGAGACTTTAGTTTTTGTTGTTTTTAAATTCCTTCTCATAAAAAAAAAGCACTCAAAATATTGGTATTAAAAGCAATTATTTCTTAAAAGAAATGGCGAAGATTTCAACTCACAACATTACCAGTAGAATCTATAAGATTCTTGTTATGCATGTATTATGCTGCCAAGAAGACCAAAAATCCAACTACGGTTCTTGCTTTGGATGAGAATTGAGAAGATATATTCTAAGGAAAAATACTAACGTGGCTTATTAAATATTATAAAACTAATTATTTTCTTAAATTATTCAGCACAATAACAAATGTTAATAGCACACCAATGTGAAAAGGGAGAAAAAATTGTACTCTAAGATGTATTTTCCCATGGAAAAAGATGACAAGCTTAGGAAACTAGGGAAGATGATTTTTCTAATCTCCTATTGTAGTGAACGAATTTGAATTGAGCGCATAAGATAAGCTAATGTAGGAGTTCATATTTTATTGATTTTAACCCTCTAATTTTCACGAAAAGAAAATTTGAAATTTGATTGAAAGATAAATAAAAGTCTAATCAAAGATTCTTTCAACTATGATTCGAACTTAGATTTTTCAAAAAGATTTATTCTTAAATGGAATAAAGTAAAATGTTTTTTTGAAATGAGCATTAAATTAAATAACTTCAAAGTTTCTCCTACTCAAGAGTAGGTGAGAATACATAAAATTTTAAATAATACCATAAGTTTTTTTGCAAGATGCATGATCGAGCATAAAGTTATTTAAGGTAAATAAAAAATTACAAATGACTATAGATTCATATTATAATTCCTTTGTTTAGTCTGCAAATACAATTAGTTGTCCATAATGTTGTGACTCGTGTTTACTTCATTCACATGACTAGATACTTCCATGTACCTGCAACATGCATTCAAGTGATGAATTCTACCGTATACTGAATCAAAATATGAAAATAACGGTAGTCTTTACGTTTACTTTAATATACATTTCATGTTATTTCTATGACAATGACTTATTTAAAGAATCACTCGTGAAGATCAAATAAACACATATTTTAAAAAATGAAAATAAAAAATATTTTCACAAAATAAATGGTACTTTAATTTCTTTTCCCCTTTCATCATCTTTCCTCATCCCCTTCCCGTCTTCTTCTCTTTTGTCTTTTTATCTAAAGTGTTAGCGAATAATTTGAGGTATTTCACATGTCCCTTTTATACATTTTTGATTCAACCTATTTTATTTAAAATCCTTTCGAACATTTACTCGTTTGCAGACATTTTATTTTTCAAAGTTTATCTAAACAATATAGAAATAAGGTTTTAAATCGTAGTTATACAATAGCAATTGTACTCTCTCAGAAAGAATTTAAAAAAATAACGTCAGCATAACTACAATTTCAGTCACTATCTTTTGAAAAACAATAATGTATAGAATATTTAAGAGTGTTGCTTGGCTAAAGATTTCAAATTATTATATATATACCTGATGAAGCATATGCCTAGTGTTGGCAAGGATGACATTAATAATAAAGACCTCCTGTGGATCAAAAGATATAATGAAATCAAAATAATTAGAATATTATGAAAGCAAACCTTCAATACCAAAAAATCTATTAATTGTGTCATAACATATACCCTGCCACCAATCTCCTCTTGTAGCCATTTCGGAATTATGTTCTCCTTCATTATTCTTGTGATATTATATTCAAAATCATGTTAGACATTATTGATACTAGAAAATAACTAATGTAACCCATATAAGTATAGTAAATTTTAAATAATAATAGTTTCTCTACTCTTATATAATTCAATCTATCTTTTAGTAAAAAATAATAATATATAATCCAATCCATCTTGAATTCCATGAGACTCAATTAAATTAACAAATTCTTGGTCATTTAAATAATTTGATCATATTCATATTTATGTCAAATACAAGGTTTGGTTATGTGTTTAATATAATTTATAGAGATACATTACCATAAAATAAAACAATAAATGAATACAATACAATAACACTCACCGAGGAGTTGAGTGTTGCATTATGTGTACTTTGAGGATGAGGAAATATGTCTTGGCCACCGTAATAAATTGATGAACTAACGTGACATGGTTCAACTGTTTGATGCTGATAAATGCAACTAATATCTTTATTTATTGTCTTTTGAGCTTTACCCTCATAACTCTTGAAAATGCCATCTGAATTTGCATGAATCCATGAAAATTTAAATTAAATATTATAATTAATAGACTTAATTTCACTTTTAATTATTATTTTATCACATTTACAAAAACAATTCCTTATTATAACTTTTGGCTCCTCAAAGCTCAGTATAGAAGATTGATCCGGTAACTTCAAGAAACTAAGTTCAAATTCAAGCTGATATATTGTAAAATAATCATTAATGTTACTATCCTCTCCAAATTTTAAAATATAAACATTATTATATTTTTGATACTTTATACTTTAGATGAAAAATTGTCCCATAGTTTAGAAATAGACAAGAATTTTTGTTTTTGTCTACTCATTTACTTTCTATTTGTTCGGTCGATCTATCAATTTCTAAATCAAATAGAGTACAATAAAAAAATTGTCATGTTCAATTCAATAAATACTCTATAAATTATATTTGGTACATGGAATTGTTAACAAATTAAATATAATGGGTTCACACTTAAAATATAAATCAATAGGTACGAATAATTTATTTAAAAATTTTAATATATAAAATCTAATAATTATTATTAATTGTGCATGCACTTAAGGAAAATTTCAAAAATGGAAAAAGGGCAAAAAGAAAAAGCTATTAATATTACGTGATTTTGTAAATATGATTTCTTATAGTATTACCAAAAGTCAACATACATTGTATCAAAAAATAAAATCAAAATACATACAATAATTCATAAAATCAAAGGCTAAAACAGAGTATACTACCTTCAGCACCAAATTTGAAGTTCCATGTTTCATTAGAAGTTTTGACACTCACTACAGAACGCACAGATTCTCTCCGTAAAATCTAAATCAACACAACCAAGAAAAAAAATCTGAACACTATATCCTCGATGAACTAGTGACATGACATGATTGAAGCATGCATGTAAATAAGAACTTCAATAACTAATAAATTCAATCACCAATCTATCAACTTTGTACTTTGTTCATAAAGATGAAATAATGTTTTAAATAGCGTTCGCAATTTTGGTAAGGATTTTGCAATTCGGATGTTTTGGATTTTGGTTAAGAATTACAGTCATCACAAGGAAAAAAAAATTACAACATTGTATAAATTTTATTAAAAAATTTTATATCTATAAAAAATATTTTTTATTACTTCTTGGTGGGAAACAACGGAATTATGTTTATATGAACGATGAAGTGTAAAGACCGTTTTGCCCGATTAGTAATTTTTCGAAGTCGTTTTTCAAAAATTTCATTCATTTAATTAAAAATGGAAAATATCAATAATAGAATTATTGATATCATTTTGTCATTGTGGTTTTCTCGACTACATTCGATTGAAAATTATATTGATAAACAAATCCATGAAATAAAGTTGAATAAAACTATATAAAAAAAATTCCCTCAGGTGATTTAGATGAAAATATAGAACCTACAAGGTGATTTAGATGAAAACGTGCTTATAAAAGAGATAAAAGAATTACACATTTTAATTTGGATTTTTTTTCTCTGAAAAATCAATCCAAATTGCCGTGTCATACCTTTATCTATCAAAATTTGTTGAATATTTATTAAAAAATTAATTCTTTTTTACAAATTGTTTTTTGAATTTTTATAAATTCGAGTCACATTGAACCAAACCTCCTATTTAATTGGTTGTGTTTTTTTCTCTCACTAAAATATTGAACCAATTTGACTCAATCTTAAAATTTTATTTAATCAAAATTAGTTAATTAATTAAATTTATTATAAATTCTACCAAACTCTTCGAGTCCACTTAATCATGCACAACAATATATGTTATTAAAGTAATAACATAATGCATTATATAGAAATGTGTGGGGAGCATGATGTAATGCATAATTTTTCTCACGTTTTAGGTATCATTTTGGCTATTTGAAAGTTTGAAAACTTAGAGGAGGTTGATTCTAAGACTATTGAAGAAGTTTTTATCAATAATCATTTATAAATCTTTTTTGTAATTCTTCTTTAATATCTATCTTTTGTATCTTTGTCATGAGTAATTAAACCTTATTTGTTAGGGATGAGCGAAACAAAATGAAATTCTTATTTGTCTGATTTGATTTCTAGTTATATGATTGAGTTTATTGAATTATTTTTCTCATCTCTTTGTTAAATGTTTTTTATTGCTTGATCAACTTTAAATTGGTTTACAATTCGTATTTTGAAATGGAAGTGGACTTTACGAATGCTTGAGATGAGAAATTCATGATATTGCTAGGGATAGATGTAGGTCCTGAAACCAATTAAATTATTTGTAGATGCAATAGTTTAATAAGAGAATTCTTGTACTGGAAAGTTTAATTCTAATCTTAAATCCACTAAGGAATTCAGAATTACTTTTAAATTAGACATTTTGTCACTAAGGAATTAGGGCAAGAATAATAAATAAAATTTGGTATTAATTCAATAAAGGAATCTAGTAAGTAGGATGAAATTAAAAATCAAGTTGGATTCAAAGTGAAGTTCATCTTTAACATTTTCTTATTAGAAAAATTCAATTCTAATATTCTTGTTAATTTCAAATATTCTTTCAATCAATTTAGAAATTTTTTTTTTCAATTTTATTAATTAAATATAATTTAATAGTATAAAACCACCCTTAAGTTCACATGCTAAAACACTGTCAATAACGAATTTCAATATCATGTTTTCTTTTTCTTTTATATTCTATCCCCAATTATGGTGAACAATTTTGATTAAACTACATATAAACTAATGCAGAAATTTTTAAGAATAATTATAGTTGAAATATAAATTTAATGAGAAACCAACAAATAGAGATTTTCTAATAAAGTAAATAACTTCAAAGTTTCAACTACTCAAGAGTAGCTGATAGTAAATAACATTCCAATACATAATACAATTTCAATAGGATGGCTAAAGATAACTTTCTATTTTTAATTAGAAAACAAGAAATAAAGAAACTAATATCATTGACGATTCATGTTCAGGTTGTGTTGCTTGATCGCCGCGTAAAGAAAACCTGTTCTCCATAACATTTTGATTGCTATATAGTCCTTCCATAAATTTAGATTGATTATATTGTTACCCCAATTTACCATGTACCTACAACATCCATTCAAATAATGAATATCATATTCTAAAATCATATTAGATAATGTAGAATTTAAGGGGTGGTTGGTTTATTTTTATCCGGTTTTTGAGGAGAGTAAGCAAGCTACCGGAAGCGAAGACAATATATAGTTTTATAACCCTCCATAAAAAGTGGATACATTTTCTCTTCTATGATGTTGGACTTAGACTTCATTGTTCCATTTACGAGTTGGAATACAGCTTTTATTTCTTTTATGAGTTGGAATACACCTTATATTGCTTATAAAAAAAAGAACAAGTAACTAAAATGAAATAAAGATGTTATAGTTGTGTACCATTTTTGAACCATGTATATATGGAATATCTAAGAATATTATTTTACTTTAGGTTTTAGAAAACTATATATATACCTTGTAAATTAAGCACACGCCTTTTGTTGACAAATATAAAATTTTCAATAGAGACCTCCTGTGGGTGGAAAGTTAACAAGACATCAATGATATATATATAACATTTGAATAGACTAGTATAAATCATATGCAAATTTAAGACAATAAATCTATTAGACAAATATATGTTATAATAAACCTTTCGACCAATCTCCTTTTGACGCAGTTTCTGAGTCATTTTCTTCAACCTCTTTCTTTGGCTGTTAGATAAAAAACTCATGTTATAAATTCATTGTACTAGAAAATAATTGTCAACTTCACAAAATAGAATATACCCTAAATAATAATACTCTCTCCATTCCATGATAATCTACTTATTTGATTTTTTCACATAGATTAAAAAAATTATAGATGAAAAAGAGATAACATTATATAATTTTATTAAAATATATTTACTAAATATTCATGTATTTATCATTACTATAAATGTAAAGTGAAAAAGTTTGATTAGGGAGTTGTGCATGCATCTAGTATTAATTATAGGTTACATAAATAAAATTGGAAAATAAAATTAGATACTTTAAAAAAAATGAATTGACGTGGAATGGAGGGAGTAGTCTTTTGATTTTAGTTAACTTGAATCTGTCTGAAATTTTCATAAACAAAAGTCATGATCAACTAATAAATATAAAGTTATGCTAATATTTAATAAATGTATAATGACTTACTAAATGGTTTGATGAACTAAGTTTACATAGTTCAGTTTTTTTATCCTTGTACATAGAATTCAACTCCTTGACTTTTGTGTTCTGATATTCACCACCATAATCCTTAAAGATGTCATCTTCGTTTATGGCTACAAATAAAAATTAAAAATTAATATTATATCTAAATCTATTGAAGATTTCCTTCCACATATGTATGTGCTATAGTCATAGAAACATATAATTAATATTCTTTTGTATATTCAAAATCTTAACAAAAAAATAGGGTTAAAGGATGTAACTTAAAAACATATATCAAAAATAAAAATAGAATAATTTTTTAGCTTAAAAAAATAATAAATTTTTATAGGAACACAAAATAAAATATAGAAGTTTTATAGGGTCTAAAAATTTATCTAACCCTAAAATTAAATTTCATACTCAAATTAAACAATGTTCGAAACAATTTTTATGTGAATGAAAAACAAAATGTTGTGATATTTTTTTAATGAAAAATGAACAATAAATAGGAGTAAGAAAATAACTAAATATTACATAAAAAAAAAAGGAACTAAATAGTCTCGAGGGTGTGGGTAAGGAAAATTAATAAAATGGAAAAAGTGGCAACATAAATATATGTTATAGTTATAGTTCGATGTTTTTTTTCTTTCAACATTGTATCTTAAAACATCACCAAAAACTTCATTTACATATATATATATATATATATATATATATATATATATATATATATATATATATATATATATATATATATATATATATATATAGTTCCATTAAATTATATTTTAAAAGAATGACGTATACTACCTTGTGTTCTAAGTATGGGATTCCATGTCTCGTTGGCATTTTTGCCATTCACTTCAAAACACATAGATTCTCTCCGAACCACCTAAAACAAATATCGGAGTTTTCATTAAACAAATTTGATCAATGAACTTGTTACATTTTTTTCCAATAATTTAATGATTCAAATAATATATAAATTCAATCATTCACATCCTATTTAACTAGTCTATCAACTTTAATTGTTGTTCTTCAAGTTGAAATTGTATATTATTAACAAAACCAAGAAATGTGGTTGAATAAAAACGTAGTGCAAAAGCATAACTAATAAATCTAAAAGAAATGAAAAATGTTACATTAGGGGATGAGAGGAAAACATAGAGCTAAAGACTCTAAGAGAAAAAGAAGGATATGTGGACTATTTGGAGCCTATGAACTCAGAAAGAAGAAAACGAAGAATAAAAACCATTTTGCCTATTTTTTCCTTCCATTCTCTCCAACAAATAAAAAAATCACTACCTATAAACTATTAAAATAACTAAAAATGAGAAACTTTCTTATATAGACAAATCTCTTAACTACTTCACGAAAATAGACATTAAAATAAGAAAAAAAACATTATTATTATTTTCTTAGGAAAAAGCAAGTAATTAAATGCGTCTTAGTGAATATTTTTTTCAAAAAAAATCGTTGCTAACACCCATCTTATAAGGGGAAAATAATGGACAATGTTGTGAGGTATGAATTATGAAGTGTCAAGATAGAAACATCAATGGAAAAGAAAATGTATACTCAAATATATCCAGATCTTTTACTTGTCACACTTGACCATGTAGTGAGTTAGCACAAAAGCATTAATAATAAATCTAAAAAAATGAAAAGTGTTATATTAGGGGATGAGAACAAAACATAGAGCTAAAAACTCCAAGAGAAGAAGATGGATGTGTGGAATCCTTACAGCCTATAAACTCAGAAGAAGAAACTGAAGAATAAAAACCCTTTTGTTTATTTTTTTTCATCGATTCTCTCTAATAAATATAAAAATCACTACATATAAACTATTAAAATAACCAAAAAAGAGAAACTTTCTTATATAGACAAATCTCTTAACAAGTTCATGAAAATAAGGATTTCTTGGGAAAGAGCAAGTAAACGTGTCTTAGTGAGTGTTTTTTTCAAATAAAATTGTTGCTCACACCCATATTATAAGGAAAAATAATTGACAGTGTTGTGATGTATGAATTATTAAATATCAAGCTAGAAACATCAAAAGAAAAGAAAACATATGCTCAAATATGTACAAATCTTTTACTTGCCACACTTGACCTAGTATTGTGTTACCACAAAAGCATAAATAATAAATCTAAAAAAATGAAAAGCGTTACATTAGCGAGATGACAAGAAAACATAGAGCTAAAAAGTCCAAGAGAAGAAGATGGATGTGTGGACAATTTGGAGCCTATGAACTCAGAAGAAGAAAATGAAAAATAAGAACTCTTTTGCTTATTTTTCCATCCATTTTCTCTAATAAATATAAAAATCACTACCTATAAACTATTGAAATAACTAAAAACGAGAAACTTTCTTATAATTAAGACAAATCTCTTAATACCTTCATGAAAATAAGCATTAAAATAAGAAAAAATATTATTATTGTTTTCTTGGGAAAGAGCAAGTAAATGTGCCTTAGTGAGTATTTTTTTCAAACAAATCGTTTCTCACTCGTCTTATAAGGGGAAAACAATGGGTGGTGTTGTAAGGTATGAATTATGAAGTGTCAAGATAGAAACATCTAAAGAAAAGAAATTGTATGCTCAAATATGTCCAAATCTTTTACTTGTCACACTTGACCACGTAGTGAGTTAGCAGAAAAGCATAAATAATAAATCTAAAGAAATGAAAAGCGTTACATTAGGAGGATGAGAACAAAACATAGAGTTAAAAACTCGAAGAGAAAAAGATGGATGTGTGGACTCTTTGGAGTCTATGAATTCAAAAGAAGAAAATGAAGAATAAAAACTTTTTTGCTTATTTTTTCCTTTTGTTCTCTCTAATAAATGTAAAAATCACTACCTATAAACTATTGAAATAACCAAAAACGAGAAACTTTCTTATATAGACAAATATCGTAACAACTTCATGAAAATAGGCATTAAAGTAAGAAAAAACATTATTATTATTTTGTTGGTAAAGAGCAAGTAAACGTGTCTTAGTGAGTGGTTTTTTCAAATAAAACTGTTGCTCACACCCGTCTTATAAGGAAAAATAATAGACGGTGTTGTGATGTATGAATATGAAGTGTCAAGCTAGAAACAATAAAAGAAAAGAAAACATATGCTCAAATATGTTCAAATCTTTTACTTGCCACACTTGACCTAGTATTGTGTTACCACAAAAGCATAAATAATAAATCTAAAAAAATGAAAAGCGTTACATTAGCGAGATGACAAGAAAACATAGAGCTAAAAAGTCCAAGAGAAGAAGATGGATGTGTGGACACTTTGGAGCCTATGAACTCAGAAGAAGAAAATGAAGAATAAGAACTCTTTTGCTTATTTTTCCATCCATTTTCTCTAATAAATATAAAAATCACTACCTATAAACTATTAAAATAACTAAAAATGAGAAACTTTCTTATAATTAAGACAAATCTCTTAATACCTTCATGAAAATAAGCATTAAAATAAGAAAAAAATATTATTATTGTTTTCTTGGGAAAGAGCAAGTAAATGTGCCTTAGTGAGTATTTTTTTCAAACAAAATCGTTTCACTCATCTTATAAGGGGAAAATAATGGGTGGTGTTGTAAGGTATGAATTAGGAAGTGCCAAGATAGAAACTCGAAGAAAAGAAAATGGACGGTGTTGCAAGGTATGAATTATGTAAGGTATGAATTATGAAGTGCAAAATCGTTTCTCACACCCATCAAAAGAAAAGAAAATGTTTGCTCAAATATGTCTAAATCTTTTACTTGCCACACTTGACCACGTAGTGAGTTACCATAAAAGCATAAATAATAAATCTAAAGAAATGAAAAGTTTTCCATTAGGGGGATGAGAAGAAAGTATAGAGCTAAAAACTCAAAGAGAAAAAGATCAATATGTGGACTCTTTGAAGCCTATGAACCCAGAAGAAGAAAATCAAGAATAAGAACTCTTTTACTTATTTTTCCTTCCATTTTCTCTAATAAATATAAAAATCACTACCTATAAACTATTCAAATAACTAAAAACGAGAAACTTTCAAATATTAACAATTCTCTTAACAACTTCATGAAAATAGGCATTAAAATAAGAAAAAACATTACTATTTTCTTGGGAAAGAGCAAGTAAACGTGTCTTAGTGAGTATTTTTTTCAAACAAAATTGTTGTTCACACCCATCTTATAAGGGGAAAATAATTGGCGGTGTTGTGAGGTATGAATTATGAAGTGTCAAGTTAGAAACATCAAAAGAAAAGAAAATGTATGCTAAAATATGTCCAAATCTTTTACTTACCACACTTGACCACGTAATGAATTAACACAAAAGCATAAATAATAAATCTAAAGAAATGAAAAGTGTTACATTAGAGGGATGAGAAGAAAACATAGAGCTAAAAACTCCAAGAGAAGAAGATGGATGTGTGGACTCTTTGGAGCCTATGAACTCAGAAGATGAAGAATAAGAACCCTTTTGCTTATTTTTTTCTTCCATTCTCTCTATTAAATATAAAAATCACTACCTATAAACTATTGAAATAACAAAAAATGAGAAACTTTCTTATATAGACAATTCTCTTAACAACTTCAAGAAAATAGGCATTAAAATAAGAAAAAACATTATTATTATTTTCTTGGAAAAGAGCAAGTAAACGTGTCTTGGTGAGTGATTTTTTCAAATAAAACTGTTGCTCACACCCATCTTATAAGGAAAAATAATGGACCGTGTTGTGATGTATGAATTATGAAGTGTCAAGCTAGAAACATCAAAAGAAAAGAAAACTTACGTCAAATATGTCCAAATCTTTTACTTGCCACACTTGACCACATAGTGAGTTACAAATAAGCCACTAATCTCACGAAATCTCAATAAACATTTTTTTATACGTAGACAAGATGGTAAAAATCACCGGAAACTCATATATCCAATTGAGAATTTAAAAACAACTCAATATACTGCTATTCTATATAGTCATGGCAATAGGGCGGAGCGTGAGCAGATTTTGCCTCCTCCACCCTCGCACCTGACTAGTATGAGAAAATCAGCACCCGCCTTTGTTTTTTATCAAGTGTAAAATTAAGTTCCCGTCCCCGCCTGCGACGGGCTTCTGATTTCCCCGTCCACACCTATACCTATTCATATATATGAAATAATAAATTTAAAAGTAATGTTTATATAATTAATATAATAAAATTATTATTATCATACAATAAAAAAATATAAAAAATAATAAAATCATATTTTCTACACAGAGGAGACTATAACTTTTAATATTTAAAAAGTATTAAATATATACATGTGTATAAAATTTAAAAATGGTAATAATATTACTATCAAGGCGAGTTCGAGGGCGACTGTAGGGTGGATGTCAACAACCCCATGAAGGTGCAAACACGAGAAGGGGGGTTGAATTGTGTTTGACTAACTTGAATACTTTTTCTGTTTTTGCAGTTTTAAAACAAAACTTGATGTATGAATAAAACAGAGTTAGCAGTGGATATAAAGAAAAAAATAAAAACACAGAATTTTATACTGGTTCACCGTTAACGAGGCTACGTCCAGTCCATTCACCTTGAAGGATTTCACTAATTCAAACCTTGAATTACAACAGTTCCACTGACCCTCCAAGTTAGTCTTCTCAAACAGTATAACAATCCTAGACTCTTGAGGAATACAGCACCTTGACTTCCTAAGTCAAGTCTTCTCCTCCCAATCTGACAACCCCATATTGTAGAAGGAATTACAACGCCTTGAATCTAATTGCCAAGTAATCTGCTACCCCTTCTGACTCCCTCAGATTGTAGACTCTACTTCAACAACTTAGATCTAAAATAAGGGAAAGAAAATAACACGAGTGCTTGCTTCTGGAAAGCTGGAACTCACAATTAACCTCAATGAAAACTTGAGTGTTTGCTTTTGGAAGTGTATGACTCTTTTGTGATTTTCAATGCTAAGTATTCTGCCTTGAGCCTCATTTTATAGATGTAAATTAGGGTCTCTTCTAAGCTGAAATTCGAGCTGTATCTTGCTGGATTCTCTTGCAAAAATACTCTGACCAATCGAGTTTCATATAAATAAAAAACATATCTTTTTAGCTCCAGATTTGTTTTCATAAATAACTTGGGCCAATCCTGTCTTTAATTAATTATGGAACAAATCATTCTTCCCGCCAATAGCTTCTGAACTTCCATACGACTTCACTTTATTTTTGTAACAAATCCTTTTAATACTTTGATCAAATTTAATTAAATCTCCACCGTTAGTCCTCATGATTAAATCTGGACCGTTTGATCTTCTGCGCTAGTCCACATCTGGACCATACTAAGTGATTTGCTGTGATCCTCTGATTTCGGCCAACCCTGGACCACACTTTCTGATCTTCTGATCTCGGCCAACCTGGACTAGCAAACTGATCTGCTGTGATCCTCTGATCTCGGCCAATGCTGGACCATACATTCTGACCTTTTGGTTTCGGCCAACACTGGGCCATGGTCTGATCTTCTGATCTCGGCCAACACTGGGCCATATTCTTAAATCTGGACCATTTATCTGAACCTTTTCCCTCTGATCTGGACCAATTCTGAACTGGGTCTGGATTGAACTGAAATTAAATCTGGACAAATGATATTTCAGTCTGGACATTTTACCATCTGATTTGGATCAGGTCTGGATCATATCTGGACATCATTTCTTCTGGTCTGGACTTAATTTCATACCCTGAACCATGTTATCTTCTGGTCAGGGTCAAATCTGGATTCAATCTCTTGTTCTGGACCCATTAATTTATCCTTTGATTAAGTCTAGATCGAGTCTGGGCTGTTTATCATTTCACTGCCAGGCCATCTTCTGGTCAGAATAACTTCTGGACTAAGTTTGACTTATGATTCCTTCTGGTTTGAATCAAGTCTCCCTCTGGCAGGCTTCCTTCTGGTCTGGTCCAAGTCTCCTTCTGATTTTGCTTCTTCTGATCTAGGCCAGCAAAGATATCCTCTGGTGATTTCAGGATGCATCCTCTGGTACCTTCTGGATGCATTATCTGGTGTCTTCATCTTCTGCCTCTGGAAACTTCATATTCTGGTGGTATTTAATGTAATTATTCAAGGTACAAAATAATATTACTTGGAGTGCTTTTGTAAACATCAAAATCCTAAGTACTTAGAATCAACTTGGTTCCAACAATCTCCCCCTTTTCATCTCTTCTCCTCTCTTTTTCAACTCCTTCTCTTTTCACTCTTTCTTTTTCTCTTTTTATTTTTCTCTCTCCTTGTTTCTTCTCCTTTTCAACTCCTTTTTTCATCTCTTTCGTTTTCGCTCCTCCTTTCTTTTTATCTCTCCTTTCTTTTTCTCTCTTTATTTTCTCTCTCTCCCCTTTTTTGTCATCAGCCAAAAAGAGGTCATACTATTTTTGTATTTTTGTGTTTTCTTTACAAAGTACAGAAATTAAAAACAAAAAAATAAAAGACATAAAATTAAAATTACAAGAAATTTGAAAACTCCTAAGAAGACTACTTGAGCTAGTCAGATATGGAGACAATGTTGAGATGCTTCTTGATGAACTCGAACGTGTCTTCAGGTAATGCTTTGGTGAAGATGTCAGCCCATTGATGATCAGTGTCCACAAACTGGATGCTTAAGGTCCCTTTTTGAACATGGTCCCTAATGAAATGATGTTTTATTTCAATGTGTTTGGCTCTAGAGTGTAAGATAGGGTTCTTGGTCAGGTTTATGGCTGAAGTGTTATCACAGAACAAAGAGATATTGGTTTCAAAGATGTTGTAATCTTCAAGTTGATGTTTCATCCAGAGTAACTGTGAGCTGCCTCCTGCTGCTGATATATACTCAGCTTCGGCTGTTGACATAGCAATGGTGCTTTGTCTTTTGCTTGACCAAGATATAAAATTATCACCTAAGAAGGTGCAGTTGCTGCTTGAACTTTTCCTTTCCAGCTTGTCTCCAGCATAGTCGGAATGACAAAAACCTCTGAGTTTGTAGGTGGGGGTTTTCTTGTATAACAGGGTAAGGTTGGTGGTTCCTTTAAGGTATCTCAGAATTCGTTTGACAGCAGTTAAATGGGATTCCCTAGGGTCAGCTTAAAAACGGGCACATACAAAAACACTAAACAAGATGTCAGGTCTAGAAGCATTTAAATAAAGAAGGGATCCAATCATACCTCTGTATGTTTTCTGGTCTACCTATTGGCTGGTTTCATCTTTCTCAAGTGAGCAGGTTGGATGCATGGGGGCGGCCATAAGCTTACATTCACTAATTTTGAACTTTTTAAGAAGTTCTTTAGTGTATTTAGATTGGTGAATGAGTATACCTGATTTACCTTGGTGAATCTGAATTCCCAAGAAGAACTTGAGTTCTCCCATCATGCTCATTTGGAACTCTTTTTGCATTAGGTCAGAAAACTCTTTGCACAAAGTGCCATTAGTCGATCCAAAGATGATATCGTCAACATAAACTTGAATAATTAAAATATCATTTTTAATGGATTTCCTAAATAGAGTATTATCAATCTGGCCTCTATCAAATTCATTCTTAAGCAGAAAGTTACTAAGTCTGTCATACCATGCCCTTGGTGCTTGTTTTAAACCATATTAAGATTTCTTAAGTTTAAAAACATGATCTAGAAAATCAGAATTTTCAAATCTAGCGGGCTGTTTGACATAGACTTCCTCACTTATATAGCCGTTTAAGAATGCACTTTTAACATCCATTTGATACAACATTATATCATGATTAGCAGCAAATGATAAGAGAATTCTAATTGCTTCTAACCTGGCCACTGGAGCAAAAGTCTCAGTGTAATCTATACTTTCCTGTTGACTGTATCCTTGAGCTACTAATCTGGCTTTGTTCCTTACCACTTCACCTTTTTCATTAAGTTTATTCCTGAATACCCACTTGGTTCCAATAATGTTTTTGTTTGGTCTGCATACCAGATCCCAAACATCATTCCTTTGGAATTCATTCAGCTCTTCTTGCATTGCAAGTATCCAACCTTCCTCTGCCAAAGCCTCATCAACATTGCTTGGTTCAATTGTTGAGAGTAAACCAAATAGACTGGGTTCTCTACTTGATGATCTGGTCTTTAAAGGTTCTGCTACACTGCCAATAATGAGAGATTCTGGATGTGAAGACTTGTACTTCCATCCATTCTATACCTCTGAGTTGTCTTCAGAGTTAGCATGTTCTTCTTCATCTTGATCTTTCTCAGATTCTGCTGCTGGTTCAGCTTCTGGTTCTTGTGCCTCTGGTTCACCTGCAATTTCCTCATCTTGCTTTGACTTTACAGAGTCAAGCAGTTTGTCATATAACATAATATAAATCAATTAATTTAAAAATGAACTCAATACAGCCAAACCATTAATTCTGCTTCTGGTGGTTTCTGCTTGTTTTTGAAACCACTGGAATGTTGTTTTTGCTGAAGTGTTCAATTCGTGTGAATCACCTGGTTCCTCTAACAGTTTGAAAACCTGCAAAATACTTATCTAGCTTTGATTTTTAAGATCAAGCTTCTTGTTATCACAGTAAACATAAATATCAAACGATAATAGTATTTACAGCAAGATGTAACCTCTATGTCAATAGTTTCAGTTTTACTTTGAAAATCCTCTTGCTTCTGATTTTCAGATTCTGAATCTGTATGTTCTGTGATTACGTGATTTGGATTAAGGGTTTTGAATTCCCTTCCAGGTTAGTAGTCTTGATGAAATTTACTGGATTGTTTGAAGAACTCTCCTTATTCTGATTCTTCTCTTTCTGCTTCTGCTGATACACCATGTTCCTCAGGTGATTTTGGAACTTATGGTTATTCTTGTAATTTGGATGAGTTGGATGAATATGGTGATTCTGATGATTTTGATAATTCCTGTAGTTATACTGATTTTGATAATTAGAGTGTATCTGATGATCATACCTGAACCTTTGATACTGATACCTGTTCTGGTTCTGGTTCCAGTACTAATTCTGGTTCTGGTTCCAGTGCTGATTATGGTTCTGGTTCTAGCGCTGATTCTGGTTCTAGTTCCAGTGTTAGTTCTGGTTCCAGTTCCTGTGTTTCTGATATTGGTTCCAATACTGGTTCTGGTTCCAGTTCCTGTTCTTCTGATACTGGTTCCAGTTCTGATTCTGATTCGTGTGATTTCATTGATATTTCTTGTTCCTCCTATGCTTCTGGTTCTAGTTCTGATAGGTATTGTGTTGACCAGTTCTTCTTCTACCAGAGTCAATTGGCTTCTGTTTGGTAGATGTTGGAACATAAACCTTCTTCTGCTTGTGCATTGCCAACATCCATTGTCCAGGCACCATTGTTGGTGTCTCTTTCTTGTTGCTCAGAATATCTGCAACATAGACAATTTGATCTTTTGGTACCCATAACTGATTGGGTCCAGGTTTGTTAGTTTTAACAGTTCTCTGATCTTGTTCAGATTTTACCATTGGACAAGATAATTCAGAGTGACCTTCCTTAGCACAAACAATACATAGAACATCAGAATGAACATTTTTAGTTTCAGCAAAAATTTCTATAAAACCAAGACCTCTCTTTCCAATGTTATTGTTTCGATAAATCATAGATGCATATTTACTTCTTTCCATTCCATTAGAAATAGTTTTGAAAAAATTGCTCATGCATATCAGATTCACAAACAGTTTTGGAAGTGGAACAAATATTACTTTTGAGAGTTTGGTTTTCAGATTTGAGTCTTGCAACTTCAGTTTTAAAATCCTTGTTTTCAGTTGCATACTCAGAATTTTGATTCTTTAAAATTTGGATTTCTTTGGTCAGATTTTTCTTATCTTCCCTAAGAGTTTTCAATTTTAAAGACATCTTATTGTTTGCATTTAGAAAGTCTTTTACAGCCTCAATTAATTCAGATTTAGAGAGATCAGAAAATACCTCACTGTTTTCATCTTCTGAATCTGTTCTAGAGCCTGAGCTGTATCCAGAACTTGAGTTGGTATGGGCCATCAGAGCCAGAATCGCTTCCTTTGATGTGCTTCCAGACTTGCCTGAATGACTGTTTTCATCATTCCTCCTTCTGCCTATTTTCCTTCCTGAAGCTGTGCCTTTATGAGGTCCAGAGACAGACCTGATGTGTGCCATCATTGCTATTTGTGCCTCTTCTTCATCATACGATTCTTCTTCTGATTCTGATGCATCCCAGGCTACCATCAAACCCTTCTTTCTGAATCTGGAACTCTTCTTGTGTTGTTTTCCTTTTTCCAGATTTGGACATTCTGACTTGATATGTCCAGGTTCATTGCATCCATAACAAACAATACTCTTCTTGTCAGATTCTTCCTTTCCTTTGTTGTTATGTTTCTTCTTAAAGCTTCTCCTCTTCTTGTTTTCCCAGATCTTAACCATCTGTTTGGTTAAGTAAGCCATATCATCACAGTCATTGTCGCTATCCTCTGATTCTGATGCTGCCCTTGCAGCTTTCTTCTGTTTCGACTTGAGGGCCAGATTCTTCTTCTTCTTTGGTTCATATGCTTCTAGATCTATTTCATGAGACCTAAGTGAGATGATCAGATCTTTAAGTTTTAAGTTATTCAGATCTTTGGCTTGCTGAACTGCAGTAACCATTGGTCTCCACTTGGTTGGTAAGCTTCTTAGAATCTTCTTGACATGATCTGCTGTTGTGTAGCTTTTTCTTCAAGACCTTCAGTCCAGATATTAGAGTCTGGAATCTGCAGAACATTCCATCAATGTTTTCATCATCTTCCATCTTAAACATCTCATACTGTTTGACTAATATGTTAGCCTTTGCTTCTTGAACCTGCTGGCTTCCTTCATAGGTCAGAACCTGACTGACGAATATGCTCTTTGTTGTTTCTTTATCTATGCATCTGCCAAATTCCTTGAATGTGATGGCACAGATCATGATGTTTCTGGACTTGTGATGCAGCTTGTATAATTTTCTCTGATCTGGTTTCATGTCTTCCATGTCCAGTTCGTTAGTTGGATCTCCTGGAACAGTAGGTGCAGTATATCCTTTGACTACCAGCTTCCATAATTCAGGATCTTGAGATATGAAGAAACTTCTCATTCTGTCCTTCCAATACTCAAACCTTTCTCCATCAAACAGTGGTGGTCTGTTGATGTTGCCTCCCAATTCTTCTGTCATGCTGAACACTTGGACCTTTCCTCAAACACTGTTAAGTGCTCAGCCTTGAGCCCGAACTCTGATACCAATTGAATGTGCAAACACGAGAAGGGGGGTTGAATTGTGTTTGACTAACTAGAATACTTTTTTCTTTTTTTGCAGTTTTAAAACAAAACTTGATGTATGAATAAAACAGAGTTAGCAGCGGATATAAAGTAAAAATAAAAACACAGAATTTTATACTGGTTCACCGTTAACGAGGCTACGTCCAGTCCCTTCACCTTGAAGGATTTCACTAATTCAAACCTTGAATTACAACAGTTCCACTGACCCTCCAAGTTAGTCTTCTCAAACAGTCTAACAATCCTAGACTCTTGAGGAATACAACACCTTGACTTCCTAAGTCAAGTCTTCTCCTACCAATCTGACAACCCCAGATTGTAGAAGGAATTACAATGTCTTGAATTTAATTGCCAAGTAATCTGCTACCGCTTCTGACTCCCTCAGATTGTAGACTCTACTTCAACAACTTAGATCTAACACGATGGAAAGAAAATAACACGAGTGGTTGCTTCTGGAAAGCTGGAACTCACAATTAACCTCACTGAAGTATTTGCTTTTGGAAGTGTATGACTTTTTTGTGATTTTCGATGCTAAGTATTCTGCCTTGAGCCTCCTTTTATAGATGTGACTTAGGGTCTCTTCCAAGCTGAAATTCGAGCTGTATCTTGCTGGATTCTCTTGCAAAAATACTCTGACCAATCAGGTTACATATAAATAAAAAACATATCTTTTTAGCTCCAGATTTGTTTTCATAAATAACTTGGGCCAATCCTGTCTTTTATTAATTCTGGAACAAATGTTTCTTCCTGCCAATAGCTTCTGAACTTCCATACGACTTCACATTGTTTTTGTAACAAATCCTTTTAATACTTTGATCAAATTTAATTAAATCTCCACTGTTAATCCTCATGATTAAATCTGGACCATTTGATCTTCTGCGCTAGTCCACATCTAGACCACACTAAGTGATATGCGATGATCCTCTGATTTCGGCCAACCCTGGACCACACTTTCTGATCTTCTGATCTCGGCCAACCTGGACTAGCAAACTGATCTGCATTGATCCTCTTATCTCGGCCAATGCTGGACAATACATTCTGACCTTCTGATTTCGGCCAACATTGGGCCATGGTTTGATCTTCTGATCTCGGCCAACACTGGGCCATATTCTTAAATCTGGACCATTTATCTGAACCTTTTCCCTCTGATCTGGACCAATTCTGAACTAGGTCTGTATTGAACTGAAATTAAATCTGGACAAATGATATTTCAGTCTGGACATTTTACCTTCTGATTTGGATCAGGTCTGGATCATATATGGACATCATTTCTTCTGGTCTGGACTTAGTTTCATACCTTAAACCATGCTATCTTCTGGTCTGGGTCAAATCTGGATTGAATCTCTTGTTCTGGACCCATTAATTTATCCTCTGATTAAGTCCTGGTTCAAGTCTGGGCTGTTTATCATTTCACTGCCAGGCCATCTTCTGGTCATAATAACTTCTGGACTTAGTCTGATTTATGATTCCTTCTGGTCTGAATCAAGTCTCCCTCTGGCAGACTTCATTCTGGTCTGGTCCAGGTCTCCTTCTGACTTTGCTTCCTTCTGATCTGGGCCAGCAAAGATATCCTCTGGTGATTTCAAGATGCATCCTCTGGTACCTTCTGGATGCTTTATTTGGTGTCTTCATCTTCTGCCTCTGGAAACTTCATCTTCTGGTGGTATTTAATGTAATAATTCAAGGTACAAAATAAGATTACATGGAGTGCTTTTGTAAACATCATAATCCTAAGTACTTAGAACCAACTTGGTTCCAACACCCCAAACTTGTCACAGCCTCTGAAATTAAAGTTGGATTTCTCCACCCAAATCAAGATGGGTTCAGGTGTCCCCAAGTGTGCGGATTGTGTTACATTCTCAAAATGTAAAGAAAAACGTGTCAAAAATTGATGTATTTAGTTTAAATTTTGGACTAAATATATGCAAGTTAGAGTCTCAAATTGAATGAAAAAAATAGATATTGTGTTGAGTTCCCGTGAAAGTGGTTAGTCCTATTGACTGTAAATGAGTTAAATTTCTTGTAGTATTCCAAATAAAATATAAGTAAAATAATATTTGAAAATTTGATATATTTAATTAAAAATTAATATAAGATATATACATCAACTATTCACATATTATTTTGATTTTTATTTCATTTTAGATAAAGTACGATTTTAGAAAGAAATAATTTTGTCGATTAATTAGTATAATGCATGACCTAATTTGACATTAGTTAACAATTTTGAAAATCAATATACTTATTCGCGGAATAAAAATATGAGTAAAAATACGTTGACATTTCAATTTACACAATATCAGTCAGTAGGTAAAGTCTAAATAATCTAAACTACAATTTTAAATCTCAAAATTTTGAGTTTAAAAAATGTCTCAAACTATTCACTTTAGTAGTAAAGAATATGTTTAAATAAGTTTTTAGTCCCTATGAAATTTCACTATTTTATTTTTAGTCTTTCTAAAAAATTTCATCAACTTTTAGTTCCTTAACAATTTTTCTTTTCATTTTTTATCCCTAATTTTAAACCAAAATTATGAATTATTTGAATTTTTTAATAATTTTTTACAGTAATATTTATGACATATTTTATAACTTTCATAAAAAAAAATTAGAATTTTTAACAAATGATAAATTAAATATGAATTTTTAAGCTTTTTGTGCTTAAAAATTCATATTTAATTTATCGCTTAATACTTGAAGTATTACTACAAAATGCACAGTAGTCGGTACAAAATCAATAATAAATATGAAAGTTTGTAAGGGTTTAAAAGTTGATGAAATTTTTTTTAAAAGACTAAAAAAAATAGTGAAATTTTATAAGGATTAAAATGTTATTTAATGTTATTTTTTCTGTAAAAAATTATTAAAAAATTCAAATTATACACAATAGTTAATTTAACATTAGAGACAAAAGAATAAAAAAAAAATGTTTAAGAGACTAAAAGGTGATAAATTTTTTTAAAAAGACTAAAAACAAAATAGTGAAATTCTATAAGTATATAACAAAATAGTGATAAAAAATTATTTAACCCTTATATAATATAACAAATTAATTATAAATATTCATATAAAACCTGTATTATTTTTTATATTTAAAAAGATCAAACTCATGCAACCTTGTTAAATATATCTCCTAAATCAAGTCAGCTTTAAAATGTGCAACCCAAGTTAATGTCCTTGATGCAGAGGCAACTGGCAGTAAGTTCATTAATTCAGACTTGAGGAGGTTGAACTGAGGAATCGTTCAACATGTCTTTAATAGTTTTGAAGCTCAGCAAATAACATGAATTCCTCTTCCCTTAAGACTTCTAGATGACAAGATAATTTGGCATGGTGAGAAAGATGGAATGTATTAAGTGTGTTCAGCTTATCACTTGTTGACTCACAATAAATTCGTGCATCTACCCGAATCATCCTCTTCTCAAGGTAGCCTATGGAATAAGATTTGTAAGGCTCCGATTCTCAGTAAGGTGCGTAATTGTTGGGAAAAAAACACAAACATTAAATTAACTTAATCACAACACAACAAAGATATAACCTTCAAACTTTAAAATGAGAGAAAACTACCACTATTGTCTAATGACAATTAAACAATAATATTATATGAAAATTGCTACAACACGGACTTCTCACAAAATTTCTATGGGCCATTTAAATTCACACTCTCCAAAGCAAATATTTAAACTACATATGATAACAACATAACACTATAACAAAAGTGTGTTTTAGTTTCAAACTTTTAACATTCGTCAGGACAGCTACCAGCGTCGATTTAGCATCTGGTAGACCACCAATACTACCGCTATTATACATCAAATTTTGTTTATAAAGAAATCTAAAAAGTTAGAATCAGTAAAACAGTCGCTAAGTTAACTTTTGATAATAAAACAAAAACTTTTTTACTTGAAAAATTTCATCCGTAATACACTACAAGAAAATAGTTGTATACCTACGGAAAATTACCCACGGATCCTACTCTGTGGGTAAATTATTAATTACCCACGGAAAAACCGTGAGTAAATTTGTTATTGAATAAATTGATTTTTTTTAATTGTGTTCCACGGTTTGTCCGTAGGTAACATTAAAAAAATCTGTCGGTAATGTTAAAAAAAAATCAACTCATCTTAAGTTTTTAAAATATTTTCGTATTTTAGTTTTCCACGGAGTAACCGTGGGTAATATAAAAGTAGGTTTTTTAAATTTGTTTTTTAAAGTAGATTTTATTTCTTTTTCCAACAGAGACACTTTCGCCTCCTTATCTAAAAAAACACTCACACTTTCGCCTTCTTCTCGCGAACAGGGTTCTCTCAAAACACGCTATCTCCCAAACACAACATCTCATTCTCCATAGCTCTCGCCCAACAACTCGATATCTATTGCTTTCAGAATCACGTTATCACTCTTGATCGATATTTGTTGTTTTTCACTCTCAGATCTGCAACTTTTCTCTATGATCTGCAACGCTCCACTCTCCCCGAACTTAACCGTTTCTCATTGATTTGTGTCTTCTTCGATCTATGTATCTCCGTTGTGTTTCTTGTTGCATCGACATCGATATCTGATTCGCGCAAACCGTCACTCCCAAAATCGATCCCTCAATCTTCAACCACAGCTCCCTTTTACACTGTCAAACCTATTCCAGACCTCGCTGTTGTTGTCGTGTTGCACCGCTTCTTACCGTTTTTCCTTTCTGTTTCGCTTCATCAACTCGTACTTATTTATGTGATGTTGAACATAAGCGCCTGATTACACTGCAGCTAAGACAAGCAAAGGAAAAATGCCAAAAAGAGGAAGCCAGGTCTAGGGAACTTGAGAAACAGGTGAATTTTATTTGCTACATAATGTTAGTGGGATAGTTACAATTAGCTACATAATTTGTTAGGCATAAGCCTTAGCATAAAAATAGGGTTTGGATTTTGGAATATGTATACAGAAAGAATAAGCAATAGGATTTTAGTGGGATAGTTACAATTAGTTACACTAGCAGTTAGGAAGTTGTAGATCACATCTCGGGAACTGTACAGATGAGTTCACATGCTGGAACAATCCAAAGTAAACTAAGTCTCACATAAGGGGAAACCCTTGCAAACTAAGTTTTCTGGTTCCTAACAGAAATATAACAAAAGTGGTTTTAAGACCATAGTTTAGATGTCATATTTTTGCATAACCACTATGCTTTTATTTTTATAGACTAGACGTAGCCTGTGTTGGGTGAACCAGGATACATCATTGTGTGATATCTCTTTTCTATCTCTATTTATTTTCAGTCTTTCATTTATTGAAGTTAAATAGACAAATCAATTTCTGTTTTTAACTAAACCAATAACGTTCTCCGTTTTCTGTTTCCAGAACCAAAAAATTTCTCTGTTTTCTGTTTTCGCAACAAAGATAAATCTGTTTTTAACTAACCAAGAACGTTCTTCGTTTTCTATTTCTTCAACCATGATTAATCTTGAGTTATTTTCTAAAGATTTAAACAGGGAATTTTTAAATAGGCAACGTTACAATTCAAACCCCCTTCCTTGTAAAGTAACATTGCTACTTCAACATGCACCATCTCATTACAAATGGAGCTACATTAAAAACTACAAAGGTTGAAACAAGGCTCCAACATTGTGGATGATTATTTTAAGGACTTGGAGACGATGCCATAATATCTAGCTTATTTATTGGATGGCCTAAGCTATGAGATTAGAGATGTGATTGAGTTACAACACTTTATGGATATTGAAGAGCTTGTTCATAAGCCATCCACTGTTGAACAACAATTGAAGAGAAACGATACTTATAAAAAACATTCCTCAAACAAAGCCTAATCACGTTAGAACAAACACAAAAGAGGGAGTGATTCTCCATTGGCTTTAGCCGAGGAAGGTAGGTCTTTTAAACCTAAAGATCCTCTTCCTAGTTCTTTTTCTCATTCTTCAATTAAATGTTTCAAATGCTTAGAAAGATGTCACATAACATCTAATTGTCCAAATAAAAAATCTATGATTGCAAAGGCTAAAGAGGTATATGAAACTAATTCTTCCCTTTATTCTTACTCTTCACAATCATCCTCAAGTGAACTAGGGAGTGACTAGGAATTGGCTCCCGTTGAAGGAGATCTTCTCATGGTTAGAAGACTATTAGGAGTCCAAGTTAAGGATGATGATTCTCAAAAAGAAAATATTTTTCATACTTGATGTCTTGTTGATGGAAAAGTTTGTTCTTTGATAGTTGATAGTGGTAGTTGTACCAATGTGGCTAGCACTAGATTAGTCGCAAAACATGGCTTGAAAACCGTTAAACATCTGAGGCCGTATAAGCTTCAATGGCTAAAGGACAATGTTGGTATTTTGGTGGATAAACAAGTTTTGGTTAATTTTAGTATTGGAAAATATCATGATGAAATTTTATGTGATGTTGCGCCTATGGAGGCTAGCCATATTTTGTTAGGGCGGCCATGGCAATTTGATAGAAATGTTCATCATGATGGTCACACTAACATTTACTCTTTTGTGCATAAAAATCATAAAATGTCACTTTTACCTCTTAGTCCCAAAAAGGTTTATCTTGATCAAACTCAATGGAATCTAAAGAGGGACAAAGAGACAAAAGAACAAAAAGGAAAATATATCATGCATGCTGATGACTCAAGTAACCAAAATTCTATATCTAGGCTTGATGCATGTGCACCGATTTTCGTGCTATTAATAACATTATCAAAGAAAGATGGCACATGGTGCATATGCACCGATTTTCGTGCTATTAATAACATTATCATCAAATATATACATCCTATATCTAGGCTTGATGATACATTAGTTGAATTGCATGATGCATGTGTATTTTCCAAAATTGACTTAAAAAATGGTTATCATCAAATTCGGATTAGGGAGGGCGGTGAATGGAAAATAGTTTTTAAAACCGAGTTTGGCATTTATGAATGGTTAGTTATGCCATTTGGCCTAACCAATGTCCCTAGTACTTTCATGAGATTGATGAACCATATTTTAAAACACTTCATTGGAAAATTTGTTGTTGTTTACTTTGATGATATTCTTGTGTATAGCTTGAATATGGATGATCATATTAAGCATCTCAAGAGTGTTTTACAAGTCCTAAGAGGAGAGAAGTTGTTTTGTTAACTTAGAAAAGTGCACTTTTTGACAAAGTTAGATTACATTCTTAGGATTTATAGTGAGTGCACAAGGCATTAAAGTATATGAAGAAAAGATTAAGGCTATAAAGGATTGGCCAACACCTAAATGCATGAGTGAGGTTAGGATTTTTCATGGTCTTCCTAGCTTCTATAGGTGTTTTGTGCCTAATTTTAGAACTTTGGTCGCTTCTTTGAATTAGATGGTTAAAAAAATGTTGTATTTAAATGGGGACAAGATCAAGAAGATGCATTTACTACTTTAAAGGAAAAATTGATGCATGCACCTATCTTGGTCTTGCCTAACTTTGCAAAAAAATTTGAAATTGAATATGATGCATCTAATATTGGAATAGGAGCTGTTTTGCTACAAGAAGGTCATCCAATTACATATTTAAGTAATAAATTGAGTGGAACACACTTGAACTATTCCACTTATGATAAGGAACTATATGCTTTAGCTCAAGCATTGCATACTTGGCAACATTATTTGTTTCCTAAAGAATTTGTGATACATAGTGATCATGAATCTTTAAAGTATCTAAAAGGGTGATATAAGCTAAATAAGAGACATGCAAAATGGGTTGAATTTTTAGAACAATTTCCATATGATATCAAACACAAAAAAGGGAAAACTAATGTGGTAGTCGATGCACTTTCAAGATGGTACTCTTTAATCTCTACTCTTCAAACTAGGCTTCTTGGTTTTGATAATATTAGAAATTTGTATGCCTTAGATGTTGATTTTGCTTCTGTTTTCCGTGATAGTGAACTTATGGCACATAACTCTTATTATAGACATGATGGTTATTTGTTCAAGGGCATTAGACTATGCATTTCTAAGTGTTATTTGTTTAATTGGCCTAAAATGAAGCATGATGTCCATTTAATTTGTTCTAGGTGCATAGTTTCTAAGAATGCTAAATCTTAAAGCATGTCTCATGGTTTGTATACCCCTTTTCCTATTTCTTCATTTCCTTGGATTGATTTGTCCATAGATTTTGTGTTGGGGCTACCCAAGAATAAAAATGGTCGTGATAATATTTTTGTTGTTGTGGATCCTTTTTCTAAGATGGCACATTTCATTCCTTGTCATAAAGTTGATGATGCAAGTCATATTGCAAACTTATATTTCAAAGAGTTCGTAAAATTGCATGGTATACCTAAATACATTATTTAGGATAAGGATACTAAATTATTGAGTCACTTTTGGAAAACTTTGTGGGCTAAACTAGGTACCCTGTTGTTATTTTCCACTACTTGTAATCCTCAAACAGATGGACAAACCAAAGTGGTCAATACAACTCTTGGCACCATGCTTAAAACATTTTTGCATGCAAATCCAATCGCTTGGGAAGAGTATTTTCCATTTATTGAATTTGCATTTAATAGAGTTCCACATGGGATTACATCATTTTCTCCATTTGAGGTTTCATATGGTTTTAACCCACTAACTCCACTTGATTTGGTTCCTTTACCTCTTAGTGATGATGTTTTTCATAGGGATACTGAAGAAACAGTAAAGTATGTCAAGGACCTACATGCTAAAGTGAAGATCAGTATTGGGACTTAAATGGAACACTTTGAAAAGAATGCCATCAAAAGTCAGAAAAGAGTGGTCTTTAAACTTGGTGATTGGCTTTGGGTTCACTAAAGGAAATAGAGGTTTCCCTCCTTAAGGAAATCCAAGTTTCAACCAAGGGGTGATGGCCCCTTCAAGGTGTGGAGCGGATACATGATAATGCATACAAGATAGACCTTCCCAATGAGTATTTGAAGGTGCAAACACGAGAAGGGGGAGTTAAATTTTGTTTGCCAAAGTTGATAACTTTTTGCTAATTTTATGAATGCTAGATTATTTTTATGAATTACTTAGATAAGAAGCAATCGGATTCAGAGGCAGGAAAAAAATGAAAGCATAAATAAATTGACATAGAGATTTATACTAGTTCACCATTAACTTTGCTACATCCAGTTCCCTAATTCATAAGGCTTTAATTCACTAATTAAAATACTTTGAGGACGAATTCTCTTTAAGAGGGAGGGGATGATGTGGACCAACCCTACATGAAGGCTAATATGCTTCAAGAATTAGGAGTGGAAGGGCCATTGACTAGAGGGAAGGCTAGGAAGCTAAAGGAACAATTAGAGAAACTGAAGGTGCAAACACGAGAAGAGGGGGTTGAATTGTGTTTGACTTAACTTGAATACTTTTCCTGTTTTTATACTTTTAAAACAAAACTTGATGTATAATTAAAAACAGAGTTAGCAGCGGATAAAAATAAAAATAAAACTCACAGTTTTTATACTGGTTCACCGTTAACGAGGCTACATCCAGTCCCTTCACCTTGAAGGATTTCACTAATGTTGGAACCAAGTTGGTTCTAAGTACTTAGGATTTTGACGCTTACAAATGTACTCAATGTAAACTTATTTTGTACTTTGAATTGTTAAGTTAAATGCCCCAGAAACTGAAGGAAACAGAAGCAGAGATCAAAGGAAAATGAATTCTGGAATTTCCAGAAGATGTTCCAGGATGTCAAAACATCACCAGAGGATATGTTTGGTGGCCCAGAACAGAAGGAATAAAAATCATAATGAAACATGGATCATACCATTGGAAAGTCTGCCAGAAGGAGAGTTGTTCCAGACAAACAGAAGTCGAATATCAATTTTATTCCAGAAGTTATTCTGACCAGAAGATGGCCTGGCAGTGAAAAATTACACAGTCCAGACTTGTTCCAGACTTGACCAGAAGGTATGTTTATGAGTCCAGAACAAGAGGATCAATCCAGATTTGGCCAAGACCATAAGATACCATGATTCAGGACATGAAACTAAGTCCAGACCAAAAGAAATGAGTTGCAGAATCAATCCAGACCTGGTCCAAAATTAAAGGTAAAATGTCCAGACTGAAATATTTTTTGTTCAAGTTAATTTCAGTTTGTTCCAAACCAAAGTCCAGAATCTGTCCAGATCAGAGTAAAAACTTCCAAATCAATGGTTCAGAAATAATTATTTGGTCCAGTGATGGTCCAGATCAAAAAATCAGACCATGGCCCAGTGGTGGCCGAAATCAGAGGACAGACTGTGCAGTCCAGCAAAGGCCGAAATCAGAGGATTATAGCATATCAATTCGGCTGGTCCAGTTGTGGAATATCACATGAAGATCCAAGGGTGCAGATTTGATCATGAGGATTAAAGAATCTGAGAAAAACGTTCCAAAACAGAATTGGAGAAAAAGGCTCAAAACAGAATCTGAGCAAAAGGCTCAAAACAGAATCTGAGCAAATTACTCCAGAATATTCTCAAAATAGATTAATCTAAATATACTCCAGAAGTAAAGCATCAGTGCAGTTCTAAAGTTCAACTATAAATAGAGACTTAATGCTGAAGAATAAATTATTGAAAAACACAAGAACTCAAGCTTCAATTCAAAGATATCTGAGAGTTCAAAAGAGAGAAACACAAATGAACAAGAGCAATATTTTCTAAGTGTTTTCGAGAGAGAAATACAGTGCAACAAACAGCTTTCCAGAAGCAACGTTGCAAAGTTCTAAACCTTTATTATAGTGGTGTAGATTCCTTCTTTAATCTGGGGTTGTCAGATTGGTAGGAGAAGACTTAGCTGGTTTAGTTAAGGTGTTGTTATTCCTCAAAAGTCTGGGGTTGTCAGGCTGTTTGGAAAGACTGACTTGAAGGGTCAGTGGTGTTGTAATTCAAAGGAGTTTGAATTAGTAAAAGGCCTTCTGGAGGAAGGGACTGGACGTAGCCTAGTTAACGGTGAACCAGTATAAATTGCTGTGTTATTATGTTATTATTATTCGCTGCTGAATCTGATTAATTATTTATCGAATAATTCAAATCAATATTTAACAAAACAGCAAAAGAATTTAAGTTTGACAAACACAATTCAACCCCCCTTCTCGTGTTTGCACATTCAACTAATTCAAACCTTGAATTACAACCTTAAATACTGACCCTCCAAGTCAGTCTTCTCAAACAGTCTAACAATCCTAGACTTCTTTGAGGAATGCAACTCCTGTCTTCAGCCAATCTGACAATCCCATATTGTAGAAGAAATCAAAACACTATGAATCTAATTGCCAAGTAACCTGCTACCTCTACTGACTCCCTCAGATTGTAGACTCTACTTCAACAACTTAGATTTGACACAGTGGAAGGAAAATAACACGAGTACTTGCTTATTGAAAGCTGGAACTCACAATTGACTTCTATGAAAATTTGAGAGTGTTTGCTTTGGAAGTGTGTGACTCTTTTGTGATTTTCGATATTTAAGTATTCTGCCTTGAGCCTCCTTTTATAGATGCAGATTAGGGCCTCTTCCAATGCTTAAATTCGAGCTGAATCTTGCTGGATTCTCTTGCAAAAATAACTTGACCAATTGGGCTTTATTTAAATAAAAAACATATCTTCAGATTTCTTTCAAAAATAACTGGCCAATCAAATCTTTTATTTGTTCCCGCCACAGCTCCTGAATTACACACTACTCCACATTTATTTTTGTAACAAATCTTTTTAATACTTTGATTAAAATAACTTAAGATCTTCACCGTTAATCCTCATGATTAAATATGGACCATTAGATTCTTCTGCGCTAGTCCACATCTGGACCAAATAAATTGATATGCTGCGATCCTTTGAATTCGGCCATCCCTGGACCACACTTCCTAACCCTCTGATCTTTTGATTTCGGCCATCCTGGACTCGCACCTGATATGCTATAATCCTTTGAACTCGGCCTTTGCTGGACTACACATCATGTCCCTCTGATTTCGGGCAACACTAGGTCATGGTCTGATATTCTGATCTGGGCCATCACTGGGCCAAATAATTTATTCTGAACCATTAAACTGAATATTTTTCCTCTGATCTGGACATGGTCTGGAATGAACTTAAATTAACTTGAGAAAAAAATATTTCAGTCTGGACATTTTACCTTTGATTTTGGACCAGGTCTGGATTGATTCTGGAATTCATTTCTTCTGGTTTGGACTTAGTTTCATGCCCTAAATCATGCTATCTTATGGTCTGGGTCAGATCTGGATTGATTCTCTTGTTCTGGACTCATTAACTTATCTTCTGGTTGAGTCTGGAACAAGTCTGGGCTGTTTTAATTTCTCACTGCCAGGCCATCTTCTGGTCAGAATAACTTCTGGAATAAATCTGATATTTGATTCCTCTTGGTCTGGACAAACTCTCCCTCTGGCAGGCTTTCCTCTGGTATGGTCCAGGTCTTCTTCTGATTTTTCTTCCTTCTGTTCTGGGCCAGCAAAGATATCCTCTGGTGATGTTTTGACATTCCTGGAGTATCTTCTGGTAATTCCAGAATTCATTTTCTGGAATCCTTTGATCTTCTGCTTCTGATTATTTCAGTTTCTGGTGGTATTTAATTTAAGAATTCAAGGTACAAAATAAGATTACATTGAGTACTTTTGTAAACATCAAAATCCTAAGACTTAGAACCAACTTGATTCCAACAGAAACAAGTTGTTAATTTTCTTAGTCTTAAGACTTATGACAAGATTGACTGATATTATATTAATCTCTTGGTAATAGAAGTATTTTAAGACTTGTTTTTAATTTTTGAGATATAATTTTTAATCATACCTTATAATTATGAATTGTGTTGACTTGTGTGTGTGCCTAAATATCTGGTAGTTTAGGCACAGTGTCATTAGTTGTGTGTAACATAGACACCATGTCATTGTGTTATGTTATATATGCATTTTCATTGTAAGACAAGAGGAACTCTTTTGAAAGAAGAAAACACTTTGGGGGGAGATAAGAGAAATGCTCTCTAGGGTTCCCATTTTGAATTAAACTTGGATCTTATCAAAGAGCATCTTACTCTTATGGTGATTCTATCTTGATCTTATCATTCCTCGTGGAATGTGGCGATTTCTACAATTTTCTTCCTTCTCTAGATTTTCTTGCTTGTTTTCTCTATTTTATTTGGTACTTTGTTTAAAAATATCACTTGGTTAGATCCTTTAACTCATATGAAAACACCCAAATCCATATCACTTTCGTAGAAAACAAATTTTTAAATCATTGTGTATACTATCAAAATATTCATTGTTTTCTCCCCTTTTCTCTCTATTTCAGCAGTTACATCTTACGGTGAATTAGTGAATCCGAATTTTTCCGTCATGGCGGGGGCTTCTTAAATCATGGTAGAGCCTTCGTTGTTTATTGTTGAAGAATACTAATGCTAGTTTGGTTTTTCTGCAAATACTAATGGTTTTGTTGCTAACTTGTGCTTATGTATAGGTGTGATATAGGCCACTAGTTGTATGTTGTGGCCCCTAAGCCATTCCCCTCCAATGGTTGTTGTTTGTTATTATTGTTGGTTTATTGATAAAAAGGTATAAAAACTAAACTATTTCTTTTATTATTATTATTATTATTATTATTATTATTTAATTTTATCTTGTTAATTATATTGCATCAATGTGAGACTTTATGAATATTTGTTAGTAATTACATTTACAAATGGAGAAATGTTGCTAATAAAGAGAAAAATTTCACACCTTTGTTTTAATACCCTCAGAAATATGTTCATGAGGTGTTAGTTTAGTGGTAAAAATTCAATCGTGAAACGTGTTGTCTAATTCATTGTGAGCTTGTGAATAAAATGTTATCTTTACTTTGATTGATTCCATACAATGTTGTCTATATGAACTATATTTTATTGCCAGAAACTCTAACTATTGATGTGGTCATATGAAAGTTCAATTTTTGGATAGGGACCATACTACAATAATAAATAATACGTAAGTTCTTTAAACTATATTATACAAATTGTCATAGTTTATGTACTTCACATTTCTATAAGATAGAGACGTAGTGTCCACCTACATTGTAGAAACTTAGAATTTTGGTCTTTTGCAAATTATAGTAGTTTGTGGTCCAATACTAACTTGTCTTGTAGCTTTTGGTTCTGTTATTTGTGTTCTGTTAATAAAACTTGGCCTGTGATGCTTGGGATTATTTGTGGAGCTTTGGCAAGTGTTGCCATTACCTTAAAACATGGTGGAGACTAGGCGTTGTGAAGTATCATACACTTGGATTTTGATTTATGACTTGTGAGACACTTATGCATTTCTTTTTATGTTAATTACAAATATCTTCATCTCTGTTTTGATGGATTTTTGCTTGAAATCTTTTAGGAAAATAAATTATGGATTTTGAGGTGAATACTTTATAATTAAGAATTTAATGGGTGTATGGAAGCAGTCGAGAGGCTGAATTTAATAAAATAATAAAATAAAAATGAGCAATGTCGGTCAATTTGACGCTCCAACATACGCTAGAATTAAAAAAAAAAGACATATGTGTTCGTTAAATGGATGCAAAGAAAAACATAAAAAAGATATAATCAATAATGTAGCGTTTGTTGTTTCCGAAGCTACATAGCATGCACTAAATATGTTATTTAATCGCTTCGATCTAGCATCCACTGGACGCAACTGCATTGTTTTGAGATTCCCATCACCAGCCACGGCGTAGACACACAGACGTTGAATATTGTTAAGCGTTCGTTTTCCCTCTGTTAAGAGTGCAGGAGTATAAGCGAAAAGAAAAGAATTAAATACAAGTTTAGAGTATTTTTAACTAGTGCAAATTGTAATGAAAAACTAAAGTTATATATATATAATCTTGAGTTCTCTCTTCCTTTACAACTCTAAGTAATGTGAGACTATTTCAACATATATAATATCAATCAAGTCTAAGAATCTCCACCTTGATTGAAATTTATATATTTTCCGCTTCGATTGTTTACACCAATAATCATATATCAAATGAACTATCATATTCCACCATAAAAAGAATAGATCACTTGAAGTTAAACCACTTCAAGAATTTTCACTTGAAGTTATACCCCTTCAATGATTTCCACACGAAGCTAAATCACTTTGTAGTACCTCAATTTTGTCCGATTAATTAAAAATATTTTAAAAAGTAAAAATATTTTGCACTTATTTTAAGTAAAAAAAAAAGTTTTTAAATTTTGTCCAATTTTAAAAAGTAAAAGGTTTACTCACTTCCTTTCTCCATTTTTTTTCTTCTTTCCTATTGTCACAATCATGCTCTCTCTTTACAACTATCCTTCCTCTTTATTTATTATTTTATTTTTGTTTTTATCTTAATAAAGGTATTATTTTCACCATTTAAACACTTAATCAAAAAGGCTAGCCACCTATTTCCTTAAATGTTTGAAGTTGCTTCCTCTTTATTTTTTATTTTATTTTTGTTTTTATCTTGATAAAGGTATTATTTTCACCATTTAAACACTTAATCAAGAAGGCTAGCCACCTATTTCCTTAAATGTTTGAAGTTGCTTAATTTTTGAGCTAAAACAATGAAAAATCCAAGACCCGGTTTTACATCATAAACACTCAAACTAATCACTTAGTGCTATAAATTGAGAACAAAAAATCACTAAAGGGAATGAGATTTTCTAATCACTAAACAAAACAAAAAAATAGAGAGAGTAAGGAGTAGAAGAGAAACAATAAATCAAAGAGAAAAAAATCTGATACCAAAACAAACAGATCATTAGGAAGGAAAAGCAAACAGAAAAAAGAGATTAAGGTATTTCTTTCATCTTTACTCTACAATCAATGTATTTGTTATTTAAATGTAATATATAAAGTGAATTATGAATGAAAAATGAAACTTGTTGTTGTTATACAAAAACAATGTTTTGATTTGTGGGAGTATAAACAAAAATAAGTTATGAAGAAAAGAGTAGAAAATATAAGACTAAAAACTCAAATCTCTAACGATGGTGTAGCCGAAAAAACCGTATTTTTTGCCGCCTTGCTCACCCTCTCGATCTATTTTTCTTTCTCTCAATGTTTTGTTTTCTTTCTCTCAATCTCTTTCTCCCTTTCAATCCTCCTATTTCTCTATTTAAATCTCTTCTCTTCCCTTTTTGTTCTTGTTTTTTGTACGGTTATCTTTTCTGTTCTTTCTATTATGCTTGCCATGAAATGAAATGTGTTGGGTCTTGCTCCTATTCTGTTTGCTATTCTCCTACTGTAGCCGTGTTCCAGCCATGCTTCCTCCATTTTCTGCATGCTATGTCTATTCATCCTATTGATGTAACCACTACTAGTACCTTTTGATAATATCCTCTAGTTTTTTTTAATTTAACTTTAACAATTAAACCTTTTTTTTGTTTTTTAAAACTACAGTTATACTCTTTCTAAAAATTTGAATTTAATTTATTTATTAGTTCAATATCAAATTCTATAAAAATGAAAAAAAACAAATAAGTATTGCATTAAAAATTAGTTAATTGGAATATTTTTATTTTTATTTTTTAAATATCATCTTCACAGATAAACTAACAAATTAAAATTTATAAACGAATTAATAAATAAAAATCATTATTAAATATTAACTAGACATGACATCCTTTAATCCATGAGTAGTAGAATACGAATTATACAACCTGATAGTTTTAAAAAAAATTATTTTTAAAAAGAAAATAAATGAATCTAAAATTAACTTTTTTAAATATTAGATTAATTAGATGTGACATCTTTTTAATCGTTGAGTTGTTAAGACATAAGTTGTACTACTTCGTGGTTTTAAGACTCAATTTTAAAATCGAAAATAATAAAAATATTTTTAAATGGATTAACTGGATGAAACATCCTTTTACTCCTTGAGTTTTGAGACACGAGTTGTACAACTTGATTGTCTTAAAATTCACATTTTAAAATAATTATTCAAATCAAGCAAACTCGTTTTTATTTTTGTCAAAATTAACCTTTTTAATAACTAAACACGATTTATTTAAAACAATCAACACATCCTCATTTTCTATCCAAGAACTACGTAGCTTTGATTTCTCCATCGCACCAAGAGATACGTAGGAGCAAGATCACACTAAAAATTTCTTTTTTGTTCCTCTTTTCTTTAAATACGTATTTATTTCAAAATCACATTAAAAATAAATAATTGATATTCATATTTAATAATAAAGATAAATAAATATATTTAAGTTAATACTAATTTTGCACAATTAAGTATAGGTAACCGTATTTTAATGGATGTCGTAGGGTGCTAATACCTTCCCTATGCATAATCGACTCCCGAACTCAAAATTTGGTTTCAAAGATCATTTTTTTTCTTTTTTAAGGGTTTATCAATGTTTTCCCTATTTTAAATAAACTTTGGTGGCGACTCCATTGAATTCGAGAAACACTCAAAATTTAGGCCGCGACACACTTTATGAATTTCATCTACATATCAAAACCATACTGAAACTTTATGGTGCAACTCCCATTTGACTTTCTCAAGAAGTTCTGTACTGTTCGACATTATCTCACATTACACCTTGCATCAATGCCAATCAATGACTATGTGTTAATCAACACCTTGTGTAATCTTGATTGTATCAACACACCTTAAATTTTACACAAGTGAAAATTGATTTTTCCATCAAATTTCTCTATGCCAAACTTCACAATCGAACTTGACATATTGTAATCGTGTAACAAGTAGGTTCTTAAGAGAAAGAGATGAACCACAATAGACCACTTAATAACCAAATTTTTCCTTATCAGAACCTTTCCAAACAACACTTTTTCAGTATCACCATTCTTTTTTGATGTGGAAGATCAGACAATGCTACAACCACAAAACATACTAAGAACTCTATTTCGATGGGCCGAACCAAATGCGTGATACCAAATGTTGGGAAAAACAGGCAAATTGAAATTTTAAAGAACATAATCACAACACAAAAATATAATGTGGAAACTCTAAAACTGAGGAAAAACCACGACAGTTGTCTATTGACAACCAAAAAATAACTCTATGTGAAAATTGTTGCAACACATAGGATTCTCTTATACTTCTCATGACCCCCCAAGTACACCCACATTCTTTAAAACAAATATTTGAATTAAATCTCACAACACTCTAACACAAGAGTATAAAAGAAAATAAAAGAATCAGATACAAATTTAAAGTGTTTTTAATTGATGCGAATTATAATGAAAAACTAGAATTATATATATTGCCTTAAGCTTTCCATTCTAAGAAAAATGTGAGACTATTTCAGTATATATAATATCAATCAACTCTAATAGTAATTTCGTTTGGAGATTGTCTAAAAAAAATCCTTCCATCTAGGACAATTTAAAAAAAAAAAACAAAAAAAAAAAAACAAATAATTCTCCTAAATGAGGTGTGTCCTTTATGTTTTCATGAACAAGAAATAGAATCTCATTTATTTATGTATTGTCACATCACCAAATGGAAAATATAGATTTTTGGGAACAAAAAGGTCTTTGAAAATTCCGTTTTTGATCCACTTGTAGTTGCAAGAGGCACATGAACTACATTTAACCAAGGTGTTTTTTGAATTTGATGCTGAGAAGGTTGTTGATTGTTTTAATGGCAAAATCCCTCTAACTTCTATTGTTAATTTTATTATTGATTGTAAATTTTTATTTTCCCAATTAGGAGACTGTTCACTGAACTCTATTAGTCGTACTTGTAATTCAACAGGTCATAATTCAGTTGCAAAATAAATTGTGCATAAAATTATTTACAGTAAATCAAACAAAGAAATGCAAATGATATTACAAAATTCGTAGTTATCATTCTCGTGATTGGCATGGAAAAAATAACTAGCGATGCATGACATTGTGATTAATGTTGTTGCATAGTTCTTCAACTTATTTACTTGATTAAGATAATATTGATGCACTATCCTTCTATGTACCTGCAATATATTCAATTAAAATGTAATACTCTAAATCAAATTTTAATTAGCATGTCAACAAAAAAATGTAAATAGAAATAAATAAATATGACAAGTGCTTATAAAAAAAAAACAAGTGTTAAATTTTGTTTTCTAGTTCTCTAATTTTCTTCGTTCTAGCCGTGCACCTAAAATACTTTTTATCTATAGGTCTGAGAAGATCATATAGATAGATACCTTGTAAATCATGGCAAGGACAGTTTTAATAATAGACACCCCCTGTGGACATGAAAAGTTAATGCATAACAACATAATCAGAACAATTGCTCAGACAATAGAAGCTATATGCAAACTTTTTGACAACAAATTTAGGCTAAATGTATCAATTGATCTTTTTTTAAGTTATTTGTTTTTGTCAAATATTTTTTAATTTTTTTAATAAGTTAGTCTTTTAAGTTTATAAATACATAAATAGTTAATATTTTAAACACATAGGTGTTGGTTAAGGATCCAAAATAAAACATTAAAAGGCTTTAATTGCATCTTTGACATTGTTAATAATTTAGATGCTTCAACATTGTTGAACACAACAAAAATTTTATTTGTAATTGATGATTGAAATTACACATGAACTTTTTTGTAACTAAATGTGTGAAAAGATTAATCACGTAAATATTTATAAACTTAAAAAATAACTTATTACAAAATAATAAATTAAACTAAGGAGTTTCTTGTTAAAAGAAAACTTTAACAATTAACATGTTAAAAATAAATAACTTAAAAATTCAAATAATGCATTTAACCACAAATTTATAATTACACAAGTATATGTGATGACATACCTTTCCACCAGTCTCCTCTTACAGCAATTCCTGAGTCTACTTCTTCATGATTCTTTGGCTATTATACAAAAAATCATTTTAGGTATTAGGAATAATATATATAAAACAACTATGAACCTAATAAAATAGAATAATCCTAAATTCTTGACACTCGGGTTAAAAAATAATGAATAGATTTGTCATGATTAAGATATTGTCGGTGTAAAAATTTAGAAATATTTGTAGTCAAAGTCAAATTATTTAAGGTTATGATTAATTCAGAGTGTAAGAAATTTTTCCATTGACTGGTAAAAATTTAAATTATATAATCTAAGGTTTATGTCTTTTGATACAATTTGTAGAGATATATATATATAAATTTAGAAAAATAAATAAATGTGATTTACCACTCACCAATGAGTTTCTTCCATCATTTTGGGTACTATGATAATGAAGATAAATGTCTTGGCCACCATAATTTATTGATGAGCTAAGATTAGATGGTTCAATTATTTGATCCTGGTAGATGGAACTCATATCGAGAGTGTTTGTTTTCTGAGATTCACCACCATAGCCCTTGGGGATGCCATCTATATTCATGTTAAACAAATCAAAAATATGAAATGGAATATTGTCCAAATCTATTTATTACAGAATTTTTCCTATATACTAATAAAAATAAATAGATATTATGACATATATGCAAAATCTTAACCAATTAAATTTAATAGTTTCAAACTATAAATTAAAAGTTGCAAACTATTTTTAATAATTGACGGTCAAATGAAAAAAAAAACTAATCATTATGAATAAATCAATAAAAGTGCAGGTAATTAAGGAAATTTTGACAAATGAATATACTTTTAATAAAAAATATGATATCATTATTACACGATTTTGTCAATATTATATCTTATAATATTATTTTAAAAATTATAGAATACATTTTGTCAATGTATTCTATCTAAATTAAAATATTAAAAAAAACTAATTATTACATGAATATAACTAAAAAGTGCATGCAGGTAAGGAAAATATGAATAAACTTCTAATAAAAATTATGATATAATAACTACATAAATTTTTGTCAATATTATATCTTAAAATATTTTACTCCCTCCATTTTATAATTAATGAGTCATTTGATCATTTATTACATATTAGAAAAATGTATATATGAAAGAGAAAATACTATTTTTACTAGATTACTTACTTTTATATATTATTAAGAAAAAAAGTAAATTTTAAAATAATATATATAATATTAATTAAAAGATACAAATAAAAAAAATTATTAATATTTACATTAAAAATTGAAAACGTCTTTATTTTAAGACAATTTTTTTTTCTTGCAAATATATCACTCGTAATAAGAAAGGAGGGTGTGATAAGTTACACATACATACACCATGTATGAAAATCCATAAAAAACATAGTCTAAAAAGAGTGAATACTACCCTTTGTTCCAAGTATAGAATCCCATGTCTCCTTGATAGTTTTGGCACTGATCACTTCAGAGTGCACAGATTCTTTTCGTAGCACCACCTAAATCAACACATACAAAAAAGTAATAATCTCAAGTGCCATTCAAAAACATTCCATATTCAATGAATTTATCACATGATTTATTTCAATAACCTAATTAATCAAATAAACGATTCAATGAATTTGTTTATTAATTATTTTCTATAGGCAAAACAAATTTATCATTGAAATTAATGCATAAATGAACTTGTTAAGTTGAAAAAAATTTATAAGAGAAATGATAAAAAAATTCACAAATTAATGCGAAGGAATAAACCTAATAATTTTTCGTATATATTTCGGGTTTGAACTCGAGACTTCTCAATTGTGTATAAATTTTTTTATTATTATATCCGGACAAAAAATAAAAACTAACAACTAAAGCATATACTAAAAAATTGACGTATAGTGATAAAAAAAATTTCAAATTTAGTAACAAATCGATTCCTAAGTCAAACCACAAATCCATTTAGTGTCTGATTACAAAATTCGGTCGCAAAATTGATTGTTACAAAAATTGAAATAATCAAATTATTAAATCGGTAGCTAAATAGCGGATTTGTAGTATAAAAACCCAAAGAAATAAAAACATTACATTAGAGGATTGAGAAGAAAATATAGAGCCAAAAACTCCACAAGAAGAAGATGGGTATATTTCTTTGGAACCAAAGAATTCAGAAGCAAATGAAGAAGAAGAATCTTTATGCTTTTTATTTTCTTCCATTCTCTTCTTGAAATCACTACCACAACTAATATTTGTTGAAATAACCAAAGTGAGAGTGTTTCTTATATATAGACAATTATGTCAACCACTGCCAAATAAAATGACTTAAAATGAGGAAAAAAACAATTATGTTCTTATTGGAAAAGAAAGAGAACTTAAGGAAAGAAGAGAAATCATAATAGAATAGAAGAGAATAAGAAAGAGGAAACAGAGAAAAAGAGAGTGAAAGAGTTTGTGTTTTTTCAAATCTAAGATCACACCAATTTATATAAGCAATAAAAAAAATGGTATGTGTTGGTTTATTCTATCTTACTTGGAATTTTATTTTTTATTTTCCAAGAATGAAATATAACACGAGAGACTGAAATATAACACGAGGATAGTGCTTCTTGCACTTACTATGTATTTCTCTGCTTTTATATATATATATATATTTTTTTTTTTTTTTTTTTTTTTTTTTTTTTTTTTTTTTTTGTTGAGAAACTGAAACTGTGTATTATTTTTGTCCTTTGGGTTGTTGGACCACGAAGTAAATACCATGTGTATTATTTTATCTTTTAGCATTCAAAAATAACTTTCTATGTGTATTAAGACTTGCATATATGTAACTAGTTGATTGGTGGAGAAACACTTAATGATCATAATCCTAATTAAAGTTGTTTTGAGCACACATAAAAATCTATATTTGTTGACAGTAAAATTTATGTGTATTTATTTTGAAAATATCAATATCATTTAATTATTTTTTCTTTTAATTTTTTATTTTGTTTTGTGCATCAAAGTTTTGTGATCAAACAAAACTTTCTTTTGATTGAATTTAATTTGTGAATGGGTTTTAGTTATCAGAAAATTTAAGTTTGAATTTTGAGTGAAATAATTTTTGACAATTTTATTTACCTTCATATACAACTCATATATGTATTTATTAATTGAAATTTGGAATAGTTGCAATGTAATTGCACTCTCACATCAATCTCCAGTACTTTTATGAAAATTGAATGACCTAAATTTTATACAGAGTTTTAATTATTTTTTAATTTAAAATATAATCTACACAATATGATATTTGTTCTATGACCAATCAAGAGTACCAAAGGAGTGAAAATAAGACAAAAAATAGTAAAAGAAAAAAGACCAAGTAATGACCAATGTGGAATGAAGACAATTCCATCTTAGTGCGTGACGGCATCTATTATCTATTATACACTACATTTAAGGAAAGCCAATTCAAATTCAGCAACACATATGCTATTACTATACCATGCATTAGTTTCATGTAGAATTTCAGTTCCTTTTTATAATAAAAGTTAAAACTCCAATCAAAACTGAAAAGGCATCGTATACGAGTAAATAACATGCTTTTATATTATTTATTTATTTATTATTATTATTGTTGTTGTGAAACATGTGCATTATATATGGTTTTTAGGACCACAACATTTGCGGATTATAAGTCATTCCCCCATCTCGAATGAATTATTGCGTGTAACGTGTTATTATGAGATTGATGTTACATGTTCATTTAATTTAACGCGTTATATTCTAAGAGTGTTATTGCAGCTTTAACAAAATAATTTAACATATGGATTTTTTTTATTAATGTATATGATACATAATTTTAGTGATAAATTTGTAAATAGGACTAACGCTCACAATTTTGATTATTAATTTGTCAATTTGATCGAAAAGCTAAATAATGTGGATTTTATAATATAAAATGTGCAATATACGATATTGTAGAAAAATGTATTTAATGTTTTGTTAAAAATATGACAATTAAATTGGAAGATATTACTTTTATTAAAATTTCATACAAAATAATTTCATCAAAAAAAAAATACAAAATAAAATGGAGATTATGAGAGTGACAAAAAAGAGAAAACTAGTACAAAAATTAAAATTTAATTTATATATACTATTAATTAAAAAAAATTTACACTGTACTCAGTCAATTACAACTATTATATAATTAAGTATATTTGACTCTTATTATAACTTTCTCTAAAATTATGCTCATAAATAATTATAATTTATCGATAATGTAAAAAATTTCATTTAAACTCTAAAAATAAAGAATGAGACACTATGATTTTTGAAATTTAAACGTAGTTCAAACACATTTATGAGACAGAAAAGATGGTCAGGACGATGATGGACGGGGGTTTCAACCACATTGTGATATTTTTCTTCCAAGAAAAATTCTGAAAAAGAAAAGCATATATAGGGCAAGTCTTCGTGTGCCCTTTTTGATCCACTATTTTAACTTTCTTTTTTTTCATATCTAGTTCTTAAGTTCAACATCGATTAGATTTGATGCATGTACCAATCTTTACTCCAACAAATAGATTTGATGCATGTACCAATCTTTTACTCCAACAAATAGATTTGACCATAAAGTTTGTTTTTTATACATAAATAAAGTTTTATTACAACCGCTCATTCATCATTATTGGTGAAGCACTCTCTCCATCTTCTACGAATGGTTTTTTTTTTTAGGTTAAAAAAACTTCTATGAATGGTTGATGAGACCACTAAACCATTTGCTAAGAGTGAGTGAAAATAAATACACATGGTTCACAAAGATGCTAGCTTATTACATTCAACCATAACATTGTTTCCAAATAAAATACACCTTTGCAAAAAACATAAAAAGGCATAAAACCCTTCTAGTTAAGGTTATTCATATACACCATATCCATATAATCAATTCACATTTATATAAAAACAATTTATGATAATCGATTTTTGTAAAAAAGCCACATAATTTGTTTTTACAAAATTAGTTAAAAAATGGTTATATCGATAGTTTTACACTCAATATATGTTTTTCAAAATTTTGTTTCTGAAAATTTTTTCTCAAAATAAAATACAAAAAACTCAACTTTTTTTTTTATTAAAAATTTGTTTGGAAAAATATTTCCAATTTTTGTTTTTTGAAAAAATTTTCTTGAAAAGAAATCGAGATTTATTAATAAAATTGTTTGGAAAAAAATTTAAATTTATTTTTCGGAAAATTTTTCTAAAAAAATTTTCGAGATTATTTTCCATCAAAAATCGTTTAGGAAAAAATTACAATTTTTGGTGGAAATTTTGAACTAAAATAATAGAAATAATTTTTTTCTTTTGAAAAAAACTAAACAAAAATGTTGAAAAAAAAGTTTGTTTATATATATATATATACACATCCAAATTAACAACCCGTTAATAAAATAGATAATCATATTTAAAGTATATATCACTTCACGATCTCTAAGAGCTATGACATCCGCACAAGAATTTGTCTCATCATAAATGTGTTTATCATAAATGTGTTTGAATTGAACCGACCAACTTGGGTTCTTATTAGAGATAAAACTTCATTGAGGAGTGTTTGAATACGAACCTCAATCATAATAACGACATGCGTTGAATCAATTGCTAAAATGACATGGGTGAACGACATCTCTCTGGCCATGGATGCCAAGTCGAGCACCCCACAACTCCGCGAGAAGGGCAATTTCCTCTCTAAGATTACATAGAAAACCTTTTAGAAAATAAGTTATTTGACTTCAAATGAGAATTCCATAAGTTGGTTATCCGCAAATATAGGAACAATCCATGTTAATTTTAACGAATCAAGGTTTAGTCCAATGGGTGCTTTGTATGTAAGTTATCTCATCCTGAGATATTGGAGAGAAGTTGAGATCCTATATTCAATCTAATAAGCCAAGTTTGTCGTTGTCGCGGTAATGTGGTTGCCTATTTCAGCTTCTCTAGAGAATACAGTTTGTAGTAATGTTCCATTTCAGCAAGTCATGAAAGTTGAGGCTAAAGAACTTGGCCCAATGGTCTTTTGTGATGAATTGGTTACAGAATTTCTGAGTGTCCTCACAATCCCTAAGCATATACGTGATGGTTTCAAGTTGGGATTGCAACTTAGGGCACATCTTGTTATCTGTCAGGTAAAGGTGGACTCTAACTTCATGTGTAGGAGGGGAACCATAGGTTATCTGAAAGTGCAAACACGAGAAGGGGATGTTGAATTGTGTTTGACTAACTTGAATACTTTTTCTGTTTTTGCAGTTTTATAACAAAACCTGATGTATGAATCAAACAGAGTTAGCAGCGGATATAAAGTAAAAATAAAACACAGAATTTTATACTGGTTCACCGTTAACGAGCCTACATCCAGTCCCTTCACTTTGAAGGATTTCACTAATTCAAAACCTTGAATTACAACAATACCACTGACTCTCCAAGTCAGTCTTCTCAAACAGTCTAACAATCCTAGACTTTTGAGGAATACAACACCTTGACTTCTCAAGTCAAGTCTTCTCCTACCAATCTGACAACCCCAGATTGTAGAAGGAATTACAACGCCTTGAATATAATTTCTAAGTAATCTGCTACCCCTTCTGACTCCCTTAGATTGTAGACTCTACTTCAACACTTTAGATTTAACACAAGGGAAAGAAAAAACACGAGTGCTCGCTTCTGGAAAGCTGGAACTCACAATTAACCTCACTGAAAACTCGAGTGTTTGCTTTTGGAAGTGTATGACTCTTTTATGATTTTCGATGCTGAGTATTCTTCCTTGAGCCTCCTTTTATATATGAAGATTATGGTCTCTTCCATGCTTAAATTCGAGCTGTATCTTGCCAGATACTCTTGCAAAAATAACTTGGTCAATCGAGTTTCTCTTAAATAAAAAACATATCTTTTTAGCTCCAGATTTGCTTTCAAAAATAATTTTGGCCAATCCTGTCTTTAATTATTTCTGGATCAAATCTTTCTTCATGCCAATAGCTTATGAATTCCACAATACTTCAATTTATTTTTGTATCAAATCCTTTTAATACTTTGATCAAATTTAATCAAGTCTCCACTGATTATCATCATGATTAAATCTTGACCGTTTGATCTTCTGCTCTCGTCCACATCTGGACCATACACTCTGATCTGCTGTGATCCTCTGATCTCGGCCAACCCTGGACCACACTTTCTGATCTTCTGATCTCGACCACTCTGGACTTGCAATCTGATCTGCTGTGATCCTCTGATCTCGGCCAACACTGGACCACACATTCTGATCTTCTAATCTCGGCCAACACTGGGCCATATGGTCTGATCTTCTGATCTCGGCCAACACCGGGCCATATGCTTAAATCTGGACCATTGATCTGAACATCTTCCATCTGATCTGGACCAATTTTGGACTGGGTCTGGATTGAACTGAAATTAAATCTGGACAAAGGATATTTTAATCTGGACATTTACCTTCTGATCTGGATCAGTTCTGGATTAAATCTGGACATCACTACTTCTAGTCTGGACTTAGTTTCATACTCTGAACCATGCTATCTTCTGGTCTAGGGCAAATCTGGACCAAGTCACTTGTTCTGGACCAATTATCTGAAGCTCTGGTTAAGTCTGGATCAAGTCTGGACTGATTATCATTTCACTGCCAAGCTATCTTCTGGTCAGAATAAATTCTGGACCAAGTCTGACTTATGATACCTTCTGGTCTAGAACAAGTCTCCCTCTGGCAGGCTTCCTTCTGGTCTGGTCCAGGTCTCCTTCTGGACTCTGCTTCCTTCTAATCTGGGCCAAGAAAGATATCCTCTGATGGTGTTTTGACATCCTGGTGTATCCTCTGGTGCCTTCGGGATATATTATCTGGTGTCTTCTGGAGGTGTATCCTCTGGTTTGATTTTATCTTCTGGTAACTCATCTTCTGCCTCTGATAACTTCATCTTCTGGTGGCATTTAATATAATAATTCAAAGTACAAAATAAGATTACATGGAGTGCTTTTGTAAACATCAAAATCCTAAGTACTTAGAACCAACTTGGTTCCAACATTATCTTCCAAGTAATTGCAAAAATTTGAGTTGGACCTTTCCAATGCCACACTCGATCAAACAAAGAGTTCATGTTAGTAGTATTATTGTCCAAACCACTAATAAGATTATTCGCTAACTTGAGACTAAAATTTCCATCATTTGATGCTCCAATTAGGCATATCTTTACGACCATTTCAATCATTATTAATAGTACAATTAGAGAAAAAATACTCAACTTCTCTAATGGAAATAAGAGTCACGTCCAAATCCTCTAGAGGATCATAGTTTGGTATCCAAGAATCCTTCAAGAAACGAGTTTGATGACCATCATTGATAACCCATCTGATGCAATTCTAACCTATTCACAAGCTTTAGAAATGACTTTCAAAATATTGGAGGAGTTATTTTAAGCTGTGATCAAAGAAATTTACAAAGATACACATATATTTGGCTCTTAGCACCTACATCCAGAGTTTATTTGGCTCATCTACCATTCACCATGCCAATTTGACCTTGTACACTTCATTCAATAAAGTCAAATTACTACTACAACATTAACATAAGTCACACTAGCCATGCCGCCTATACGTTTTAAACATTTCTTAATGGAAATTCGAATTAGGTCAAATTTGACGTTTAAAATTTTAAAGAACTTTTTTATTTAAAAAAAAGTTAAAGGAACTTTTTGAAACATTAACTAAATTTAAAGAACCTTTAATGCATTTTTGCCTATTTGTTCATTACTAGACATGATGTATAAAAATAATAATAATATTAACACTAATAATAACGACAACGACAATAATGATGACCATGATGATGATGATAATAATAATAATAATAATTTTTATTACTACTATTATTATTATTATTATTGTTTTATATAAAATAAAAGAGAGTACAAGATCCAATTTTTTTATTAAAGTAACATCTTAAATATTTACAATTATTAATAAAATAATATTTTTTTTATAATTTTAGAATTATCAAATTAATATATTGGTATGCATCGGATCGAATTATTCTATGTTATTTAAATTTAAAATGGATATGTTGCATTTGGAAAGTTTATATATACTTATATTGTAATAATAATCTTTTCATATTTGTCAAAAACATATGTAGTAATAACTTTTTTAATTTAAAGATGGTTTGATGTGATTTGAGTTAATTATTTAAAATATATTTTAAAGCGTAATAATTGTTTCACAACATTAAAAATGACATTAGAGCTAACATGTGGCTGAAATAAGTTCAATGTCCCACTACAAGAAAAACTGTAATTACGTACGGCAGATTTTATCTTTACCTACGGACACAGGTCCGTAGCTATTTCGCTCGTAGGTAAATATTTACCCACGGACAATCAGTAGGATACAATTACTTAAGGAATATCTATGGGTGATATGACTCACCGATTTTCTGGGGTAAAGTTACCCACAGATTTTCCGTGGGTAACGTTACCCACGAATAATCCGTAAACTAAATTGCTAATCATGATTAGACATGCAGATTATTAAATCACACACAAAAGTACTTTATTCGGTATAATGCATGCTGAGTTTAAGGTTGTGAAAGAAAAATAAAACAAAAACAATATTAAAAAAAAAAAAAACCTTCCAGTAACTATGACTTGGTATAAGTTGTAATTAGCTAATGTAGTTGAATGTAGTTAGAAATTTTCTCATTTAACTTATTTATAAACACCTATAAATTTATATTTCTGACAAGAAAGTAGATAACTAATTGCAGAAAAATTAATACACGTGCCTTCACCAGTGTTTGGTATTGGCTTGTCTAGTGCCTCCCAACACCATGACTTCTTCCCCAACCCATTCTACCACCGTGGTCTCCTCCATCCCTTCTACCGTAGTGATAACCACCCCCACCTCTGCCACCACCTATAGCCTGATAATTGCGTATATGCCTTGGCTTTGCTTTTTCTACTGACAACCAATAATCCCCAATCACAGTTTGATCAAGTTGTAGTGCTTTCTTATAACCATCACAATCCTTGAAGTCTAAATGTGCAAACCTGTAAATGTTGGAATTTGAAAATTTGAATGCAATACATTAATTTTTTCATACATTATATTCTATTTGACAGATTTCCTGCATAGTCACTTATCAACCATCATTTACCCACACATATATATATTGAGGCCCAATAGGATAAACTTAACCAGGTCGCATGGACAGTATAAGCATTCAAAGCAAGAATCATTCAGTTTAAAAATGCAGAATGGTAATTCTGTTATGCAAATGTTGAGAAAATAATGTTATATACTATAGTTATATACTTATCGGTTATCGCAAGGTAAAATATTAATCAGTAAAACTAGTCACATGAGAAAAAAAGGATATCTATAATAATCCCAATCAGGAGCACCCATTGCAATCTTGCTAAACTCAATTGCACTTGCATCTATGCCAGCAAATATGTACCCATTGCTTTTGTCTATCAGCTTCACTAAATTCCCTACACTCTCTTTGTTCTGTAAAACAAAAATCCAACTTAGAATTCTTTTGAACATTTGATATGAACAAATGAAAAACATATGCATATCTAGTGTACCTGAATATCTAAGGTGGTAAAATTCACAAGACTGAAGTTTTCAATGACTTCACACAATTCCTTTGTGAGCTTTCTGCAAATATAATAGACAAGTCTTCAAAAAGACTTGTTGAAATAAAAAATAAAAAAAACTGTGTACCTTAGGGACTAAATAGTTAACATGACAAATAATAACTTCCATCTGACCCATTCAAACCAACTTACCACCATTTCCAACTCTTCACTTCAATTTTGAGGATACTAAACAAGCAGGGAATTATGTCCTTCAACAAAGACATAGTTTCACATAGGGACAACTTGGATAGCACACTATAATCATTGCATTGCAAACCAGGCAAATTAACAAATGACTCAATTCCAACATATTTTTCAATTTCATTGTAAGTTGCTAATATAAAAGGAGCAACGCAATAGACAAAATACAACTTTAACCAAAGCAAGGAGTATTGTCATCTAATATATATTCCATTTTAGTATCTCTCCTCATGTAAGAAGTTGTTTGACAGAAGCTCCAAAAGTCAAAATACGTGTCCTTTTTAGTTTCACGTGGGATATAAAATATATCAATAAAATACAAATTAGCAACAATTTAATATGGTATGAAATGGCTAGCATAGGCAAGACAAGTAAGAAAATACAACTTAGAAAGCTATGTTTTAATAAAGGAAACAATTCAAACAAGTACAAAACACTACATTACTACTACACTCGGAAATTTCAAAAGAAAAAAAAACTATTACACTCAGAAGAATGGTCAGTAGATAAAAAATCTCCACAAAACAAATCACACATGTACTTAGCAGCGCGAAGATCACTATCAAGATGGTGCTGCAAATATGACAAGTCTTGCACGTCTGTATAAAAATCAAGATTGAAGGTTGCAACAATCACATGGTAAAATCAACATTCAATTTGTCATCTATAACCAGCTGAAAAGAAAAAACATTTAACCGTTGGCATCTAGAAGTAATTACAGCACCTAGTCTTCCATAGCTCTCAATTAAATCAATTTTTGACAAGACATTTATGTGGGGGAGTTCTAGATGTAGCAATGTGGATAAGGATAGAAGCAATCCACTGATGTACTTTCCAGGGTCACTGCAAAGATAAGCATCAACCAAATGCACCACCGTTAACTGCATAGAATGAACATACAAATTAGTTCTTAAAATAACACATGGTTTGATACTAGCAAGACATAAAGAACAGAACTATACCCATCCTATTATTCTTATTACCAACCAAATGAACACGGGCATAAACAAAACCTATGGATTGACTCAACAAAAAGGAAAAATACAAAGAAAAAAAAACAAGATCTCTACTTCAATGCAACAAACAACACACATGCACAAGTTGGCAAACAATTTCTCAAACACAATCACAAATCCGAAAATAACAAAAAAATTAAATAGCAAAAATAAAATCAGCAAAGCTACTCAGTTACTTGCAAATGCACGAGAGGTTAAATCAAAAACACAAATACAAATCCCTGAACGAACAAACTCAAATCGAATAAAGCAAAGTGAGATTTCCAAGTGTCATTATAAATTATTGCTAGTTTTAGAAAATACCTGAGAAAATAGGTAAGAAGCATCGCAACACGACAACGACGGCGAGGTCTGGAATAGGTTTGACGGTGTGAAAGGAAGTTATGGTTGAAGATTAAGGGATCGATTTTGGGAGTGACGGTTCACGCGAATCAGATATCGATGTCGATGCAACAAGAAACACAACGGAGATACGTAGATCGAAGAAGACACAAATCAATGAGAAACGATTAAGTTCGGAGAGAGTGGAGCGTTGCAGATCATAGAGAAAAGTTGCAGATCTGAGAGTCAAGGACAACGAATATCGATCAAGAGTGATAACGTGATTCTGAAAGCATTAGATATCGAGTTGTTGGGCGAGAGCTATGGAGAATAAGATGTTGTTTTTGGAGATAACGTGTTTTGAGAGAACAAAACCCTATTCGCGTGTTTAAGTGTGAGTGTTTTTTAGAGAAGAATGCGAAAGTGTTTCTATTGGAAAAAGAAAAATAAAATCTACTTTAAAAAACAAATTAAAAAAACCTACTTTTATTTTACCCATGGATAATCCGTAGACAACTTAACATTATTCTCTTTATTTACCCACAGATAATCTGTGGAAAATTAAAATACGAAGATATTTTGAAAACTTAAGTTGAGTTGAATTTTTTTTAACATTACCCACGAACTTTTTTAAAGTTACCTACGGACTAACCGTGGAACACAATTAAAAATAAATAAATTTATTCAATAACAAAGTTACTCACGGTTTTTCTGTGGGTAATTAATAATTTACCCATGGACTAAGATCCGTGGGTATATATAATAAAAGGAATGTCAAGTTGTGGGAAGGAAAATTTGAGTTAGTGGATGGTGTTACCGTCACGATCACAAATCTACTCCATTTTTAGAAACATGCTCAAAAGTTCACTAGACTGAAACCATGTTCAATTCATCTTCTACTATTTTTTGGGAACCTCCTCCACAATGTTCTTTCAAATATAAGGTAGATGGAGAATTTTTTTAGCAACGCTCTTGTGTAGGGATAGGTATGTGTGGGAGAGATGAACACGGTCATTTTATCATGGCAAGGATGAATTGGTGTCATATGAGCCTCCAAGAAATTGTGTGTAAATCTTGGTTGGGGCTTACTTCAAGCTCTTCAATAGATCATAATTTCGAGTTTACCGGACGCCATTTCTGAATTAGATTGTAAACATGTTGTTGATGATGTAAATTGTGTAAAATCCTAAAGATTAGAATACTTACTATCATATATAATAGAAGAGCTATTTTTTCTGCACAACAATTTTTAGGATGTGTTTACCATGTGACAAGCTAGCGATAGAGTTCACACTTTGGCAAGGACATTTACTTACTATGCTCTACGTAGTGATTTTCATTCTCGTCCTGAATGTATTTCAAATATGCATTTAAAGGTGCAAACATGATAAGGGAGGTTTGATCTGTGTTTGATAAATTTGATAACCTTTTGCTACTTTGATAAAGGCTGGTTGGTTTTTATGAATTATTTAGATAAGAAACAATCGAATTCATAGACAACAAACAATGAAAGCATAAATAATTGGACACTAATTTATCTTGATTCACTACTAAATTGACTACATCGAGTCCCCTCATTTAGAAGGCTTTAATCCACTAATTCAAATACGTTGAGTTACAAAGCACCTGACACTACAAGCCAGTCTGACAACCTTAGACTTTTGAGGAACTAACCACCTTGACTTTACAAGCCAATTCTTCCCAACAGCCTAACAACCCTAGAATTTTGAGGAACTAACCACCTTGATCCTACAAGTCAAGTCTTCTCCTGACCTCAGATTGACGAAGGAACTAAACCACTATCAAGTGGGATACAAAAGATTGAAACTTTTTAAGTGTTTGGTTCTAACTAAGCTGATTACAAAACAACTCTTACACTATAAGAAAAACACTTAAAAAATATTTTTGAATTGAACAAGTGTTTCTCTCAATGAACTCTAAAATTAACTTTGGAATTATGAGCTTTGAGTTCTTCTCTTCTTTTATGATATTCCACAATCTTCTTCTTCAGCCTTGAATATCTATTTATAGATAAACTTAGGGCTTCAAATTAGTCCTTGTTTAATTCTAAATTGTATCTTCATTCTTAGCTTGGTCAACAATGATCTTATTCAAAAATAATTCTGAACAAGATGCTTTTTGATAATATGCTCTTTAGCCAATTATTTATTTCTGAATCAAATCTGAGTAGTTCTTCTAGATTAATTTTGTTCATATTTTGTTCAGATTGAGTTTGTAAATTCTTTAGATTGATTATGTTTGTATTTTGTTCAGATTGAGTTTGTAATTCTTCATATTGATTCTCTTCGTATTTTGTTCACATTGAGTTGTAAATTCTTTAGATTGATACTGTTCATATTTTGTTGTAGATAAATCTTGATCAAATCTTGACCATATCTTCTTTTCAACTTGGTCAAAAAATTTCTTCAATTATAAATCTTAATCAAATCTTATTTTAGATTTTCTTCAATTATAAATATGAAGCAAATCTTATTTTAGATTTTCTTCAATTATAAATCTAAATCAAATCTTATTTTTAATTTTCTTCGATCATAAATTTGAATCAAATCTTATTCTAGTGGCTCAATCCTTAACTTTGTTGAAAGAGAAGGAGAATATATTGTGAAAAGTCTTTGAGAACAATATTCATACTACTTATAACTCCTTGAAAGAAATAAAATTAAGTATCTTGTAAAATAAAATGCTATCACAAGCATTAATTCTTTGGCTTATACAAGATAAACAAATACTTTGGCATATACTTGATAACTAGTTACTTTGGTAAAAAAAGAATTTGAATAGAATGCATATTAAGTTCAAAATTAATAGGCCTTTTTTCATTAAAGAAAATGTGTTTGTCAATATATATGTTTGTGATTCCAAAAAATGGAGGAGATTGTTATGAAAACAATGTTTTTAATTGTTTTAATGATAACAAAGAATATTAAAATCATGTTCCTCCCATTGTGGATTAAAATCACTTATCCTATAGAGAGGTTTTTGTTTTCGTGCAGTCGCAAAATCAATGTAACTTTCTTAGTCTTGGCGTAGTCTTATACAATTTGACCATACTAAGTTAGATTGTTGAGAAGACTAGAGCATAGTCACCTAGACAGAAGTATATTATAGTAGTGGAGATTCTTTAGATTGAAGGGATTAAATTGGTTATACAGTTGATAATGAACTAATGCAAATATCGTGTGTTGATCTTCTTTTTCCTTTCTCTCTTCATTATAAGCTTACATTATTCAAAAAAACTTTTGAACATATTTTGTTTTTATAAAAGAGCATTTTTACTGAGTTGTTTTTTAAAAGGTTTAAATTTTTTAATTCAAATTCCTTTTTACTTGTATTTTTCACTACCTTTGTTGTTATCTAATAACAACCAGAGAATAACTATATATAGAAATTTGTAATCACAAAGACTTCTCTCAAATATCCCACAATCTCCAAAACAACCACACTATCCTAAACAATTACTTGAACAACATCTCAGAACACTAAGACAAGAGTATAAGAGAGAGAGAGAGAGAAAGTCAGATACAATCATAAAATATTTCCATCAGGTGCACCGTCTAACGGAGTAGTAGAGCAAATATATATAGCCTTAGCCTCCTTATTCCTCTACCATACTGGGCAATAATGAACATTTTTAAGATGTTTCAATCAACTCCATATTGATTGAACTTATACATCTTTAACTTCAATTCTCTACATTGACAATCATAATTCCAAAGAGCTGTCATACTCCACCATAAAGTGTATACTTCAGTTGAAACTAAACCAACCCACAAGTTTCTCATTCTGAAGAGTATACTTCACTTGCAACTAAACTACTTTAAGAGTTTCTCATGCTCCACCATAAATAGTATACTTCAGTTGAATCTAAATTGCTCCACAAATTTCTATATATCAAAAACCAATTAGAAAAATTATGGTGCAATTTCCAAGTTTTCTTTCTTAGGAAGTTATTCAGCCATTGAGATAATCTCACAACACATTTTGCATCAATGTCAACTAATGCCCGTGTATCATTTAACACCATGAGTTATTTTGATTGTATCAACATATCATTGACTTGTATATTTCACAAGGAAAAATTGATACTTCCACCAGATTTCTCTAAGTCAAATTTTAAAACAAAACTTGACACTACAGTTGCATCGATACTATAAAATGTACATTAGGGAGTTTCGTGGAAAGAAAAGTGAGTCACAAAGGGCCACTCCAAGTCTTTCGTAGCTAGAACTTTTCGGTAACAACACTTCACAATAGTATCGTTCTTTGCTAATATAAAAGTTCCGACAATTTTTTGAGAAAAATAACAATAGAGAAATTAAATGAACACAATTACATCACCTTAAGTTAATGTGGAATTCAAAATTAACCATTTTTTATTTTAAACGTGAAAAACTTAGGATATTAATTGAGTACATCTTTTGATGAAATTAAATCTTTGATTTGAGAAGGTAGTATTTGGTTGTAGGGAGGAGAGGGGTTGGGACGAGAAGATGAGAGGGGATGGGATGAAATTAAATCTTAATTATATTATATTTTGAAAACTCGAAATTTTAAAATCAACAAATTACGTTGCAATAATAATAAATAAAAAAAAATTAGTATAAGAATCTGTTTGAAAATGAATAAAAAAATTAATTTTAATAAAAAAATAATGTTTTAATAAAATTAGAAATTAATAAAATAATAAATGACATGTTTGAAGATAGAATCTAAATATATATAAATAAGTTTTTTTATAGGAAAATAGATATCGATAGGTTGTTGAGATTATATGGCTAGATAAATAATTCAAAAATAAAATAAGCAAATGATAAAAAATATTTTAAAATAAAAAAATTAGACAAAATGATAAAATTCAAAATAATAATATAGAAATTTATATTGAAAATAATACTCTAAAAAAAGGAAACAATTATTATAAAAACCAAAATAAATGATATTGAAAAAATTGTGTTAAAATAAATTAAAAAAAATTTAAAATGAAAAATAAATAAATTTAAGTTAAACAATTTATTATTTATTAACTAAAAAGAAATTATAAATTAAAAATTTTAATTTCCTATATATCTATAAATAAAAAAGATAATTGATTTTTTTAATGTTTTATAAAATAAATAAAATTAAAGTTTTATAAATTAGATATTTAGAATTCGATGAGAAAATTTTGCTATGAAAAATTTGTTTTATAAATAACAAAAAATAGAAGAAAACTTAGTTTTTGATAAAAGTTTGCATCGATTATGAAAAATCTGTTTTATAAATTATTAAAAGATAATAAAAATAAGAATTAATTTGGGTGCGACATGTGGCGTACAAAAAATTTAATATATATATATATAATATAATATATAATATAATTGATTTTTATCCTCCTCAAACTAAACGCAACACATTACTAAATATTATGGTGCAATTTTCAAGTTTTCTTTCTTAGGAAGTTATTTAGCCATTGAAATAATCTCACAACACACTTTGCATCAATGTCAACCAATACTCATGTATCATTTAACACATTGAGTTATTTTGATTGTATCAACATATCATATCAATGACTTGTATATTCCACAATTAAGGAAAAATTGATACTTCCATAAGATTTCTCTAAGTCCAATTTTTGTCAAAACTTGACAGTGGCATCAATACTATAAAATGTACACTGGGAAGGCTCGTGGAAAAAGAAGCGAGTCGCAATGGACCACTCCAAGTCGTTTCTAGCTAGAACCTTTCGGTAACTAACACTTCACAATATCATCTTTCTTTGTTAATATAAAAAATCAAACAACTTTGCAATTATAAAGCATACTAAGAGTTTAACACCTCATCGAACCAAAGTTTTTATATCAATTTTTTGAGAAAAATAACAATAGAAAAATTAAAAGAACACAATTACATCACCATAAGATAATGTGAAATTCAAAATTAACCATTTTTTTTATTTTAAATTTGAAAAACTTAGGATATTAATTGAGTACATCTTTTGATGAAATTAAATCTTTGATTTGAGAAGGTAGTATTTGGTTGTAGGGAGGAGAGGGGTTGGGACGAGAAGATGAGAGGGGATGGGATGAAATTAAATCTTAATTATATTATATTTTGAAAACTTGAAATTTTAAAATTAATAAATTATATTGCAATAATAATATTCTTAAATAAAATACAAAATTAGTATAAGAATCTGTTTGAAAATGAATAAAAAAAATAATTTTATTAAAAAATTAATGTTTTAATAAAATTAGAAATTAATAAAATATTAAATGACATATTTGAAGATAGAATCTAAATACATACAGATAGGTTTTTTTTTATAGGAAAATAGATATCGATAGGTTGTTGAGATTATATGACTAGATAAATAATTCAAAAATAAAATAAGCAATTGATAAAAAATATTTAAAAATACAAAAATAAGACAAAATAATAATATAAAAATTTATATTGAAAAATAATAC